>JABFOV010002791.1:0-18539 GCA_022817685.1 Aradophagus sp. ZL-2020 | reverse complement strand
CCTCTCCCGGCTTTTCGAAATATCAACAGAAACGCCCGACCGCTCGCAAGCGATGAGATTTCAATGAAGAAATTATTCAAGCCTTTGTTCAATAACGAAAACACGAACCGGCGGTTTTGCATTTGCGCGGCGGGCGAATTATCGCGAAATTAAGTTGCCGCGAAAGCCGATTTGCCGAATCATCGATATCGACGCAAGCCTCGTAAATTTACCTAATTCGTGTGCTTGAATATGAAGGCTGAAGAATCGACTAATTGCGTTTAACTTTTTAGCTTTGAAGACAATAAAAGAAACAAAACAACAATCGAATCGGATGACTTAATTTTATGTTATTTTTTATATATTCGGTGATTTAGTTGATTCAGAAAGAATTGTTTCAAAAAGTACAAAAATATACTTTTGTTAAGATTCTTTATTAAAAATGATATATTAACAAACTTTTGTGAATTCTGAAAGTGTTTATGCAAGTTTTATTATAAATAATAAATTATTAAAATTCGCAATGGAAAACATTATTGTTGTTTTGTTTTCTATTCTTTGATATTAAAAATTATTAAAATATCCGGAATACTAAAATTTGCAATAAATAATAGACTTTGCAAAAATGAAATTTTTCAACGAGTGTCTAAGAAGCTTCGTCGCTCCTTGTTAACGACGCATTTTCTCATACGGAACATTGAAAAATGAAAATCGATGAAGGTATCCCGCAGTATATGCCGCTGGTCGGAGGCTTAAAGCCCGCTAATGCCGTGCGCAAAGTTAATACGAAAAACGTAGCGTGGTTCCCAGAACGGCGCGCTTGTTCGGCTCCGAGTCTTCGAGCATTCGCTTCGTTAGCGCCGGGTATCTTGAGCGCGCGCATTATCGGACAAAAGTACGCCAATAAATATCGAATGGAATGCTCTCTATCTAATCGCGTGCGTTATCGAATCTCGATACCAGAAATCGCTGGTCCGCTCGTCGTGCGAGCGCGGTCGCGAAATTACAGCAACAAATACCGTAATTGCAATCGAGTGGAATATTATTTCGCAACGAATATTGCCTCGATTTTGCACATTTTTCTCGGTTAACCAGAAAAAGTGTAAAAAAAGACAAGATAGGTGGAAAATAAAAAGTGACAGAAGCAGATGAAAATTGCCAGGATACAATATTTAATCCTCAAATGACCACATGGGTCTGACAGAGCCGAACGGGAAAAGATCGTAAAACGATGTTTATTTTTACGTAAGAAGAATAACAAAGAACGTAATGTCATTTTCAATCGTAATTCAGAATTTTTTCAATTTCAAATACTTCAAACAAAAAACCGACAAAAAAGTAATTTCAACTCTGAGTATGCGATCTTGAAAAAGAAACAAAAATGCGAAACAGAAAAAATCTTCAATGCCGAGAATCGACCGAAAACAGTGAATAACAACACGAAAACAATCAAATTAGCCAAAAACAAACAACTCGCAAAACCAGCGCAAGATAAATGAAAAGTACGAGCCCGAAATAAGAAGAAAAAAGACAGATCATTGGAATCGTCGGAAGGAGCGACGCGGGCGATCGAAGTCGATAACGAGTGCAAACAAAATTGACGCGGGAAGGAATGGAAAAGGGGAGGAAAGAGTGCGTGCAATAACCGAAAATAAAAAAGAAAATCGACCGTGGTAAATGGGCTCGAAGCCCGGAGCAGACAAGGTGCGCCCTTCGAGCGGACGAGCGTAAAAATATCGCATAATTAGATCAGGCTTTAACACATCCTGCCCCTCCCACCCGCACACTTTGACCCTTTTTCTAATCCCGCTACGGTCTTTTTTCCCCGTCTCGCTCTCTCGGCTCGCTCTTTTTTCACCCTTGCTCGCGCACTTGGCATCTTTTCGCTCCCGCTACGGCCGTCCTTGTTTCCTCGGCGTCTGGGCCATTACCTCGCTCCCACCGGCGGTCTCCTTTACACCTCGGCGTTTTCTCTCTGAAGCGTGCACGCGCGCGCGCGCCAACCAAAGCGGTAGCGTATCGCAGGCTTTTTAGGCCTCGCAACTGGCAGACGAAATGCTACGGTGGAAAAGACACCGGGCCTTGACTCGGGGAGACGTAACGGGTATTTTTAAGTGAAATTGCAACGAAAAGAAGTGGGAAAGGGGAAAGAACAAAGTGGGATGGGTACTGTTGAGTAAATTAGTATCCTTTTTTACATTATTGAAAGAGTAAAGGAAGTTACAGTATTAAAAAGAAAATTTATATTTTCAATAATACTATAGTTATAAGGAGATTGGCTTTATTGTTGTCAGATATAGAATTAACAGTTTTGTTGACAAAATGTTTGACAAAATATTTGCTTGAATCAACAAAATTATATAAAGTAACGTTTCACAATTATATAATATTAGATATGGGCTAACATTATTATTTACAAAATCTTATTATGTAGATTTGGTTATGAAACCTCGTAAATATTTTGTTTCAATTACGTGTAAAAAAGCATATGCAATTTTGCAGTATCGATATCATGGGTTTATGTATTTTTACATACCGCTTTTCCACTGGAGTGAAAAAGAGATAGTGAAAAAAGGAAGAAAATTATGAAGAGGAATTTTGTCATAGCGATGATTCCTTTTTGATGGTCGTGCATTTGTGGATAAAGTTCTGCGGTATGATTTCCGTGATTCGATCTCGTCATTTAAATGAGTGTGATGCAAAACGTCGGGCTGGAATTATGGACCGACTTTTAGACCGCCTTCGGGGATCGGGTTTTTGCAGGTCCTTTTTCGTCCTGCCGGCCCGCTCGTCACTTTCATTCGGTAATTGCTCCAAAAAAATGGAGATACAGATTGAATTACTGCCGTCAAACGATTACAATGTTGGTAGGAATTTACGACGGTACGACGCACCTGCACGCGTTTCTCCAATTGCTCAAACGAATCACCGCTTTTCGAATTTAATTCTTCGATTTGTTTTCTTTTCCTGTGTTTTTCGGTGATTTTGTTCGGAAATCGATTGGCAACAGAATTGGTGGAATTTTTTTTTAACTATGTGAAGTTACAACTTCTGAACAATTATTTTTCATATTCATGAGTATGTCATAAAATTATATGGGGTATACTTTTATCTCTTAATACATTCAACAATGTAGAATAACAATTTAGATCCACAAATTAATTTTCCTACATTATAGTACACAAGATAATCCAGATAATCGTATAAGAATAACTATAAATATATGTAAATAATGTTCAATATATATTTAAGAAAATGAATATATAAAACTTGATCATTTTATTTGCACCTATATAACAATGTATATGAAAAATACAGTATTAGGTTGTAAATGAACTAATTGACTTTAATTTCAGTTCCAGTTGTCGCAGACAGACTTGCGCCGGGAGGTGGAAATTCAGCCAGTCAACGGTCACGGTCCAAAAGGTAAGTGCAAAGGATTTTCGAAAGCCGACGGCAGCCTTCGCATGAGGCGTGCCGTATCATTAACGAGCCGATCGAGTAAAAAGAGTTGAACGACACCTTTAAATACGACGCGGCTTAAGGACGTGCGCGGCGTCTTTTTATTTGCGGCAAAAGGCAGGTCTTACGGTACGCCGAATTGCGACAAAAAGCGCGCGACGGAACACCTGCGAAAGCCGCGAAGTAAAACGAAAACGTCGAGCGTTTATGAAATCAACGGTCCTCCGACGCGGCGCGAAGGCAAATATTTGTTCGCACGCCTACCGTGTAAATGATACTAAAACCCGGTAACGCAATTACGAAAAATCAAAATGAACATTACATCAAAAGGCGAGCCCGGGCGAAGTGTCAGAAGAGAACGGGGGGGGGTGAACCTCGCGGCCCGCACTTAATTCGAATCGACTCGTCGATAAAGCGCTTTCACCCCGGGCGAAAAAATTGAGCCTGTCAATAATGGCGCAGCGGTGCATAATCTACGATTCCGTGAATGGCGGTATCGGCGTCGGCGCTCCGAAATCGGTATCGATTCGCCCGGCAGGAAGAAACGCGTCGTTAGCTGATGACAAGATGAGGGTCATTTTTGATCCCTTAAGCCTCGAGCTCCACTATCGGTACACTTAGAAAAATTGCTTGAGTTGAGACGGTTGAAGGTAGTAGTTAAAAAAGTGATGCACTGTGGGAAAGATTGTTCGGTAAGGGTGATACTTCTGTTTAGGTAAGGTTTTGTTGTAGTTCTGATAAATTGATAGTAAAAAAATTGATACGTGGGTTAAAGCAATGAAAAAAGTAGGACATGTTGTATTTGATTCTTAAGATTACATTTGTAGTTATAAATCCTTTTTAGTTTGATTAATTTTTTTTATGCAGTAATATTGTATTTTTTAGACACGAAGTAATCAAATATTTCATAATGGTAGTCTTATAATAGGAAAACAATTTCAGATAAATGATTATTAATAATAAAATTGATAGTTGAAATGAATTTCTTCTTATTGAAATGGTGATGTTAAGCTAGTATAAAGTGCTAGAGTTTCTATCGTAACTTATTCATAAAAATTCCTGATGTCTCAATCGGAATCCGGTTCTTGCAAGTAAAAAGGTACAATAATATTAAATTTAAATTTATCATCTAACAAATATCCCATTCTGAGAAATAGTAAATAATATTTAATGAATAGTAAATCATATTTAACGAACGTTGCGATGACAAAAATTACATTAAACCATAATATACTTTTTTAAATAATTTGGACAAGTACAAGCATGCATGAATACATTAAAATTTATATATTTCGACATAACATCTCACCATATTGTACCATAAACTATTGCACACCTACATTATAAAAAGTTTAACTATTTTAAACAAATATTTTGTATCTATCGATGCATGTTTTACTTTTTAAATGCTTATAAAATATATTTTAATGTAATTTTTGTTTATGTAAAATCGGAACAGACACCTTTAAAAAACTTTTAGCTTCATCTGCTTACAATTCCACCATCGTTTAAACAAATGTTCATATTTTTTCCACGATCAAGGCTGCGACCAATTTCTCAATCTCAGTTCACAAACCGGCCCGCCTCTGAAACAAAGCCTCCCACACCAGTATCAAAAAAGTACCATCGACCGGCGTACTAATTCAGTGTCGTCGTAGGTGTTTCAATCGACAAAAGAGTCCCAAACACCATGGTCCTCCCCCGTCTCGTCCTCCCTTTCTTTCTTTTCTCCTTTCTTCCTTTCTTCTTTTCTTTCTTCCTTTGAATGCCGCGGCAGCCGATCGTCATTGAACAGGCCGACAGGCGAAACGCCGGACAAATTCATAAGGCCCGTACAGGCTTTCAGGCCGAAACACGATAATCGCCGGGGTCCGGGTCGTGGCTTCGTCTGGAAGCCACCCGTTACGTGAAAGCGCAGCTCGCCGGACGAGGACGGACGCGGACCGCGCAGCAGGAGGGCGGAACCCCGTAATGCCGGGCACGAGACACAAGTGCGACAAAGACAGCCTACCCGGCTAGAAGAAGACCGTCCGCCTCGCTCCCCGATTCGTCGTCTTCCTCCCACCTGCAACATGTTCGCTCGTTTTTTCTCTCCTTCCGTCTGGTTCCCTCGTGCCGTTCTCGTCCGGGATACGGCAAACGGGGCCGAGGATTATTAAAATCGAGGGGGCCCTACTGTTACGGCCGGCAAAGCCCCCTACTCATCCTTCTCGCTCGGTCGCGCGCCGTCTCGCTCGCACGTCGCTATCCGTCCTCTCTCGGCGGCTTTTATGCGTCCCTTTCTGCCTTCCACTTCCTATTCCCGCATGCGGATTCAAGCCGCAATACGTGCTCGGTACGCAAAATGCCCCTTGTAATGATCCCAATCAACCGCGCCGCTCATGCACACCGGCGCACCAATCACAGCCGTTTTGCCAGCCAGCCAACGACGTCACGCTAATCCAATATAAAAATTCTACCGCCTCAAGAGCGATCTGGCTCTTTTTTTCGACGCCGCTTTCCACTTTTTTTTCTTCCTTTTTTTTACTTTTTTTTGTTTCACTTCGGCTTCCCCCTCCCCCTCTTATATTTTTCCTGCCTTTGCTTTTTTCTTTTTTTCCGTCGCGCGATCGTTCGTGCTCGTTTTTCGCAGTCTATCCTTGTCAAGGGACGACGGGAGGCCGGGTGCGAGAGCAACGCGAGTGTTCCTCAAAGGAAACGATATTGGAAATACCGACCTCGTCGGAAATCAAAACATCGAAATGCCTCCAAGTGGTCGCCGTCGCGAAAAAAAAAAAGACAGAAATTGCGACGCAATTCAATCGCCGCGCTACGAATTATGTGGTAATTTTCTCGCGAGATCTTGACCCGTAAGATCGAAAGATGAAATGCGGGTTTTTTTAGGCTTCAAAATAGTCAAACTTGATTGTTTATGTGACTATTTTTTGAATTGTTTCTTAAATATTCTATTTAATTTCAGGATTTAAAAGATTTGAATAGCAGTAAACATTTTTTAGTTTTGAAGGAACTTATTTTACCCCAGTATTTTGAAAAATGTTAAAAAAAGGTCTATACCTCTCAATTTAAAAAAACAGTTGTTGAAATGAATGGTAAAATTGGTCTAATTTTATCTAGGTTTTTTTCTTACCCCGATTTCGGAAATCAATGACGACGTGGCTATTTTCATTCAACTGGGGTTTTATTTCACCCCAACCTTGGAAACAAATGTTGAAATCACCCGTTTCCATTTCACTGGGATCTAATTCTACCCCGACCATGGAAACGAATGAACAACTGACTGATTCGTATTCTTCTCAGATATAATTTTATCTAAGTCCAGGTAATAAACATCGGAATAAGTGTTGACTTATTCTTGTCCGACTAGGGTTTTATTTTACTCCAACTTTAAACAATTCTTCAAATTACTCGCTATCACCTTCCTAGGGTTTTATTTTACCTCTATCGAAAAAACGAAGCCAAACAGTACTTGTTTTCTTTCTTCTGGGGTTTTATTTTACCCCAGCTTCAAAAGCAGATCTAAAAATTCAAACCTCTTGAGATTTTATTTTACTTCAATTAACAAAAAACAAAGCTAAGCATGCTTTTCTCTTAGCGACTAGTGCTTTTCCACAACACGTTGCCATGGCAAAAATATCCATTTTCCGCACTAGTAGAGAAAGTGGTTATTTCTCTCACTCGTGACGCGCTTGTAACGTCGCTTGTAAAGAAAATAACCACTTTCTCCATGACAACTTGTTGTGAAAAGTCCTATTTTCCATTCGTGACTGGCGCCACTCGTGGTAAAATGTACTATATTTTATCTCAAAGATAAAAAAAAGAAAAAAATGAATTCCCACGCAAATGGCGAATGCCTCGGGCGAAAATAACGCCAAGTCAACAATTTGGCGAGCGATTTTTATCGCAACCCAATAGTTGACTTCGCGACTTCGGCCGCGAGCGCACCTTACGGCTCCTCGGCGGCACCTTGCACGCCACGGACACACTTTTGTGTGTGTGTGTGTGTGTGTGAAGGAGAGGCCAGCACGTGCAGCTCTGTCCTTCGATGACTAACTACCTGAATGGCTCGAGGTTACCGAATCCATCTGTGGGTCGTTTCTATTGTCGAGCGCGCGTTAAGCGTTAATGGAATAAGAAGTCAAAGAGAATGTGTTTTAAGGTCAAGGGTGTCACGGCTGACGGCCACGCGAAACACTGCGCCCGCTATTTTAATCACGCGGAGATTGTCCGATGACAGTTTACGCGCCGTTAATTAATTTGTACGTCTCATTCGAACGCGCTCCAATTCAGTGGGAAAAAGTGACCGGAAGAGACAAGCTGACGTCTATTTGATGAAGGTGTTACGTCATTGGACTATTAGTTCATTTCTTTCATTTCCATGGACAAGAAGTTTGCAAAGTGTTTTTTTACATTTTTTCCCCGATGATTACAATTTCCAGTTTTTTTAAACCAAAGGATTTAAATTCAGTAAAAAAACATTGGTATTTCAAATATGTCAAACATTATTACTGATTTTACGAAATCGACACTCATACATTTGTTGTATTAATTCTTTTTTGAAAATGTCACGTTTTATCAACATGATTAAAACACAAGTTTGCTTTAGAAAAAAGTTTATCAGATTCACACTTGAGAAAAACTGTCTTTGCAAATTTCTCTTACGTTTACTTTCGATTCACTTTTCTCAACTCACGATTAACCTTCGATTACAAGTCTTTTTCACGTTTTATGGAAAACGACACAAAGATTAATCTTTTACGTACACTGTGTACTCGTTAATTTGGAGTTTTTATTACTTCCTAATTAACATGTTAAAATCGTGCACGAGCGTTAATAATAGCGGCCACGCGGATTTTTATTCCCTAACTCGTTTAATTCGCAAACGACATTAATTGCGAAAATGCGATTAATCGAGTTACACACAAATCGAGTAAGTCGGGCTAATTTAAATATTCTTCGCTCGCCCGTCCCAGAACTTATGACTTCGAATAATTTAAAACTTGTTTCTATTGTTGGAAACTAGTTTCACCGAACGCCGCTCGGCAAGCCCAAGCACTCGAAATCAAACGATGCGAGTGTGCTCCTCGTTTGAATTCGAAAGATTGCCCTTCTCGTTGCAAACATTTATTGTCCATTTACATACCAGTAATATGTAATATGATTATAATTACGATGGGTTTCGTGTTACTTTTGTTGTTTTGCAAAATTAAAAAAATATTATTGTGATATAAAGTCCGGTTCTAGTACATATAGATATATACGGATACATAAAAGCTTCCAACGCAAAAGACAAAAGAAATGTAGCATCCGTCCAAAATATTCGTCCGTCGTTAAATCACTTGAGTGAAACAATTAGCTCGGAACCGATCTATCAGTGGTAATTGGATTGCGCTCACCGATCAGAATGTCATCGGAGGCGCGGGGTCGCGTCGCCGTTGCATCCTCCTTCACCTTGGCTGCGTTCCAGCGGCCGGCGGATCGAGGCCCGTGGGAAGCGCCGGCTCGGCCGAGTTGGCTCGCGGGACACCGCCGCTCACAAGCGCCCCCGTCCCGCTGCAGCCCGGGCGCGTCATCCCACCCGAGCGCGCGCACCTGAAACACACGCGAGCACCGTGACACTTCCCGGCCGCGCGGCTGAATAATTAACGAGCGCGAACGCCCGAGGCAAACGCCCGAAACAACGGCGATCGTCCGCGAGATTTCCCGGCTTCCGCCGCTGAGTCGTAAACTTGTTTTTGCTTTCTTTCCCTTTATTCTCGTGTTCTCCGGTTTCAAAGGAAAGATCGCAATAAAGTGATCCGAAATCGGCGGCCGATATGTCGAATTGAGGCAGGGAAGTTGAAAGTAATTTAATTTCTGTACTTGAAGTATGATCCGGCGGAAAATGGCATGGTTGAAATAACTGCGATTGCTTTGCTGGGTTCGATGATATTTTCTGTTGTTTGGTTTGGTAGATTTGATTAGAAAATTTAATTAAAAGGTTTTATTAAGATTTTAATAACATTTAACAAGGTTTTAATAAGGTTATAATTGTTTAGTTTTCTATACAAAAAATATTTAGAAAAATTGTAACAAATAATAACAAATAATAACAAAAAGTACAGTCGATAAAATTATAAATTATGAAACGCCAAAGTAAACAACTATTTAAATTTTTCCGCCTGTGCAAAATTGAAGCCGAGTCGGGAAACAAAATTGATAAACAGAAGACGGGAATAATTGAACATCGGACGTTCGACTTTTCATCGAAACAATTCGAAGCCAAAGTTGCTGCGACGAGGAATTTCTTCGGGAAAAATTCCGCGAGGCGAGCGGAAGAAGAGTGGATTTCCAAGTTTGCACGCGGAGATGCGAGCGATTACAATTTTGTTGTTCATGGCAACTCGCGTGATACTTTTTCGATGTGATGAAACGGGAGCGACGGACGAGCACGAGAAAATGACGTTTGAATAATTGAGCGGGATTTTCGGTCTGTAATAAAGGACGGGAGTTGAATAATTAAGAAATCGATGAGCAGCCGAGGAATTCGACGGGTAAAAGTTGGCGATATCGGTGAGCAAAAATGAAATCCGGAGTCGGGGAAATGACGAAGAAGACGTGTTTTCTCGGAGACACGGGTTTCGCGGTGCTTGCGATTTGTAAATTATTTCAGCCGTGAATTTCGCAAAATTTATTTGCTGTTGATTGATGTAACAATTATTAATAGGGACGTTGAATTACGGCCGTTCAATTATTTAAATTTGCGATGGAATACAAGCAATATTCTCGAGCAACTTGGTGGAATATTTGAAGAAGAAAATGAAATAAGAGATCAATTTCAATTAGCATTCTTTGAACCGACTTGTCCTGTTTTTTGAGTACATTAAAAATGCAAATAGGGCATTACGTTTCATCCAGTCTCTGCATGAAAAGGCAAAGATGTGAATCATTTTTAAAGGAAGAATTGTTTCGGAGCAGATGCAGATTAAAGCGATTATTTGTTTATAAATAAAATGTCACAAAACCAAATATTTGACGCAATCAGAAGCCGAGGGAAAAACCAGAGTTAAAATATTCGCCAACTGAAATCGATCAACGTCGAGTAAAATTTATTCAGAATCTCACAAAGTATTATGGCAATTAGTCGCGATCCAAGACCATAGCCTCCGATACTTTAAAATGCAAACGATTCATTGAATCTCACAAAATCTCCCGTCAATGACGTAAAAATTTAAATGACTTTTGAAAGCAAGTTGAAAGCCACCGGAATGTTTTCTGCGTCTTAAATAAAACAAAACGAAGCAAAGTGTTCGAATCGAACAGTTGCTGAAGAAAAACTTGAATTAAAAATTTAATTTAACGTCGCACCGCAAAATCTGAATGATGGAAAAGTCAATATTTTCACGTTTGAAAAATTGATTAGATATATGACATAAACGTCCATAAACTAAGGCTACTAAAAAAATAAAAGCACTTCAACGAATACACTAAATATTATTAATAAACCAGAACTCGTTCAAATAGAGTCTCCTTTTTAAAGTCCTTTTGATATTCAAGTTTTTGCAATATCTATATTCTTTTTAATATCGATAAACCTCAATGAATCTCTTTTTTCACATTTTTTCACTTGTTCACTGAATAACTTTTAATTTTCCAAAGAATTTTTCAAAGATAAAAAAATTTAAAGTACTTTTTCTTAACGTTCTTAAAACGTCTTTATCTTTTCAATTTAAAACAAGCCACTGAAAATTGTCTACTCCATCATAAGTTTCATAAACATTTGCAAAATCCCTTTTCCACGTATTAACACTGGATCACTAGATAACTTTTACTTTTCCTTGAAGTCTTCCAAAGATAAAGATTTTAAACACTTTCTTTCAACCTTCTAAGTCCACGTCAAGCCCTTAACGAACATCGACATTACTCTTCCAGGAAATGTCTTCGAAGATCAGGGAACCTTCTTAACGCGTTTCCTCAATTTATTCTCAAACGAAATCGAGCCAATAAAAACATCGAAAACTCGATCGAACGTTTAAGAAACTACCGCGAAACAGTTTGGTGGCAAAATCGGCGTCATTGAATCCATCTGTAAGCACCGGCAAAAATCCGTCACTAGAGACAAAGCGAACGAATCGCCCGGCGTCGTTGACGCCGCGTTGGGAAATCGTCCGTTGGGATGCGGGCGGCGACGAAAACAATTTATCCTAACTTGGTGGTGCGGCGAGACGCGGGCGCCGGCTATCGGCCGAGAAAACGCGAACGAGCGAAACAAGATCTTCGCCTTTGTGCGGCAAACATTTGTCCATCGGCGATTCGAAGAAAAGCGAGAAAGCGGCGAATTCTCGGGCCGAAAGCGTCGGCGAAGAAGCGTCGCGGGGCGCGGGGGATGAGAAATCGCAGGCTAGGCGATTGCGAGGGAAAGGGAATAACGCCGCCGAGCGTCTTATTGCAAATTGCAGCCGGCGCGCCGCCCAGACACGAACGAGCTGATGTACGCGGAAGTCACGGAATGCGAACCGAGGATTTCCGCGGGATCGCGAACAATAATGCGCCGCCGAGCGAGACCGGTTCTCCACTAATTAATCAGTTAATCGGTTAATTAATCCAAAGGCGAAATTTTGCGTGTCACGGTGCAAATCGTCCTTCCGGTTTTGTCGCGAGAAAAAGCCCACATTCGCGAAATAGATCTTTTTTCGCGGAGTAGGCTTTTTTTAATTATCGAGGAATTGGTGATTTGATTGTCGCGCTACGAAGCCACGGCGTTGTCGCCGGAACGTATTTTTCGCACTGAGATGAAAAACAGATTGAACAAGCGTTTTATGCACAATCAAAATCCCCTCTGCCGGATCACGTCCTCTGGACCAGTTTTGAATCTCCGGCGGATTCTCACGGGCCGGCCGATGGAAATGTGGATGCTGCTGAGAACTGGACAATGGTCAAGGAAGGAGAGTTTCAAATCCCGAGAGTCGAATCTTCCGAGATCGAAAGGGGTTACGGCGCTTTGATTCTGGTTTGATCCAGAGGGACGACGTTGCGTGGTTCGTGAGAAAGGGCTCGTCGGGCTCGACCTCCGCGGCCCCGAAAAACTTTCCGAATCATTATCGTCCGCGGCCGAGCGGTTTATCGATTGGATTCGCTGATTTTATTTTGTCGCCTAATGCACCGACGTGGATTGCTTTCGCATCAAGCTCTCGGGTCGAGATTGCGGATAAAATGCGAAAGTCAAATGACGGGGAAATCGAACGGCTGGAGATTTGAAAATCAAGTCTTTGTCGTTTTTGAGATCTGCCGATATCGATGATTTCGGAGTCAGACAATTAGGTAGGAGATTTGAGGGTTTTCGCCAGTCAAAGCTTTTAAATTTACCATTTCAGAGAAACTTATGGAAACTGTTTAGAGTTTTTGCAATATATTTTCGAAATATTCTGATTGTTGCATAATGGGTTTATGAAAATTCGTATACAGAAAATACGACGTAAATTCAAATTCGAACATAATATTATATATTTCATATTTTATAATATCATTATAGAAGAGTTGCAATGTACATATTTCAACTTAATGCAATCAAAACACAAAAATAAATACAACGTACGTATTTCAAGTCAAAAAGAATATCGCATGTTGTAACCGATTTCAGTGTTTAACAATTAAACGACCCGCAGTGTGACAAATTTTGACATTTGTTCGAATCGGAATAAACATAACAAGCGTATTGAAGTACAACAAACGAGCCCCGGGATAACGCCCTTCGGATACAATTGAATTAAGGATCATTTAAATTTACACGATCAAATTACCTGGCTCCTTTTTCCCCGCCGCTATTTATTTGCGCGCGCATGTACACACGTATGCAGCGCGCGGATCGCCTGACGTTTCAATTTGCGCGCGTATTTTTTTCCGCTTTATTAGTTTTGATTAAATTTCGACGTGTCATGTGATATTTCGATTACTTTTTCCCGCGTCCGCGCCGGCCCGGCCGTCGAGGCAAAATTTATATACAATAATCTATTTTTGTGTCATATTAAAGTAACGTGCGCAATAAAATGTTGATGTTAATCAATAGCGAATGATATTTCGGGGATAATTTCACGCTGCTCGCGTACGTACATTTCGTGAATTTGTTATAAAAACTGCGCTTTGTTTCTGAATGGCCAAATGATTTTCACGTTTGTCATTCGGATTACAAAATCATGATACGTCATGAGAACGAAGCTTTTGCCTGGTGATTGAATTGTCTTCAAGCCAATATATCGTTACGGAATTTTCGAATCAACGAATATCAGACAAAAGTCTTTTTCAACGTTTCGAATGAAAATGTAAATCAGCGAACTTTAGTTCGAATGTAGTTATAAAGCGAAAAGGCCGCATCCCCGTTGAGATTGTGGACGTTCATTAAAATTCATCAAAACGCACTTCTTTTTCATTCGTCTTTTAAAAGGGCAATAAAATATATAGAAACGTGCTTTCGTTGTTTTTAGAACGTTTTATTCAAATATCTGAATAACGTATTCATAATATGTTATTTTATCATCAGATGCACGCTATTAATTTGTTCAATGACGTGTGTAGAAGATAACCTTTTGAAAATGATTAATCAATGTTCAGTATTGTTTAATTAATGCTTTAACAAAAGCAATGAGTGATCGCTAATATTGTTAATGTGTATTTACAAAGAATATCTCGAGATAAATGATATTTAAACCTGTATTTTATGTCATGGACGTTGTGTAAACTTCGGATGTACATAACTGTTACTATAGAAAAGTATGTAAAATATTGAAATGTTCTTGTAATGTTTCTAAATCATTTTTTACAATCTAAACTTGTTTTTCATATATGGACATGGTATAAACGTCGATTGAACGTTGCTGACATAATGCAAAATACGGGAAAAGTAATTAGAGATTAATTTTCAATAAGATTTTCAGCAATCTCCCGAGTAATTAAATCACATTATCTTTTAAATAGTAAACGTTTCATGAACGTTCAAAATACGTTGCTGGAACACTGCAAAAGTTCGAAAGAATAATTGCTGTAGATGTTCAATTTACATTTTCAAGTAACTTCTCGAATAATGTTCAAACATAATTCTCATATCGTAATCATTGCACGAACGTTGAATGTACGTTGCCGTTATATTGCAGCATCATTTCCGTGAGACCAAGAATAACTTTTAATGGACATCGATGTTTTGTACGACTCGGCTGCGGCGCTGAATACGATTTTTAACGAACGAAAAACTTGTCCCGCCGCAATTAATAATTCATACGCTTGGATTCGGTATTGAACTCGCACTTGACGGCCTCAAAACTGATCCGCCGTGAATTTCGAGCTTTCGATTTGCCGGCGGATAAAGTCAATCGAACAATCGCCACTAATTGCAAAGCGTTCGATAGAACAAAAAATGGGTGGAGGAGAGCAAAATGCGGAAACAAAAAAGGATGATGAACGGCGGCAAAAAGTGCGCGATAAAAAGTAAGTTGGGTATTTTTGAAATAATTGGATTGCCGGCTGCGAGCTAGAAACAGACATCAATATTCAAATTTTCACCTGACGCAGGTACGACGGGATATCAGCACGTTCGCGCGCCGGCATATTGCCACTTTCTCATCCGCGCACTCGCGCACAAGCTTCGCTCCGTCGCAGAGGCAAATTGCTTCGCCGAGCGACCTTTACATCATCCCACGTCAGCTTGCAACCATATGCACGAGCGACGGAAATTCGTCGGATCTTCAAAGGGAAAAAGACGGCAGCGCAGACTTGCCCAAACGTGTCCCGCTCGCGACCAACTTGCGGATAAGCCTCGTCGCAAGTTAATTGCGTTATTTCGCGCGAGTTTAATCAACTTTCATCGTCATTATTCTGAGAACCTCGGTAATTAAATCGACCTTTAGCATAAGCATATCCTAAAGAGAAATTAATTTGAGCGAACCCTGGACGAAATAATGATTACTGCAACATATTGTACACTCATAAAAATATTTGATTTCACTCAAAATGCCAGTTTTTGCCGTGAAATCGTTTTGTATTTAAGTAAATCATGCCATAACAAAATTGTTCAATTTGGTAGAAGAAGCGTATGGACATTTTTTTATAATAATATTAACATAAAAATTAAAACTGTTTTCTGTCAAACAAATTAAAGCAAATCATTTTGAAACATTTTATCTTTATGAGCGTAATTTGGACACGAAGTGGTTGAAATCTCTAAAGAATATTCTGGTCTTTTGAAAGTTTTATTCAATGAAATTATTAGAAACTATTAAATATAATATCAATACTCCAAGCAAAGATGTGAAATGACATTTCCTAAATTTGTTGAAAACTAGGATCTCAATATGTTATAAGTATTTTAAGTGAGAAGTTTTTAGATGTGATTGTTTTCGTCTGTGGTATTGAAATGATCTAATTTCTTATAGACAGATATGTATAACCAATTGCTGCAATTCGTTTTTTATCTTTAAAAATTAAAACTAGCAAATGGTATATTATATTTTTTGTCTAAACACAAAGAAAAAAAATTAGCGTTGAAAAAAAAATTGAACACTCTTTGAACACACAACTATAATTTGCTGCACTCGCAGATTTACAGATGAATCGCGATCCGAGCAACAGAGAGGGTTAAAAAATAACGATCCCACCCATCGTAAATTCAATTCCGTCAATTTAATCTGTCGAAGCCCGAACGAAACATCTCGACTTCTGATTTTCAAACTGCCGAACTTGGACCGTTTGAACAAACCGCTGTCGTCCCGCGGCATTATTTCGAAAACAATTCATCAATTCGAAAACCATTGCGTTCAATAGGAGCAAAAAGCCATGTATCCATTTACCACGCCGCCGAGCTGTCCCCACCCATCCGCCATCCCAAAAGTGTCCTCGAGCTCCCGGCACCTAAAAACGTTTCACGCAGCTCCATTCTGTGTACCGATCCTTTATCTATCCGTCCTGTGGGAGCGATTTATTTCATTCCGATCCGTAGCCGCAATTCCGACTTGACACATCTTACCGGCGTCCTCCATCAGTTAACAACCGAACAAAACCTCTAATCCCTGCGACGTTGAAAATCATCCTTTGAAAAGCGCGGGTTTCGCTGTCTCGGAATTTCGAAAGACGCTTACATGCCCGAACAGTGTTGTGGCTGCTGTTGGTGGATTTGCGCAACTGATGCCGGATTTTTACCCTACTCGAAATCCGAATGCCCTTTTTCAACAACACTTATTTATATGACGAAAGATTCGCAAAATTTTTTTTGCGACAAATGCAAATGAATTTTTCAGGTCGAAAAACATTAAATTTTCCGTAAGAAAATAAACGGAGAAGTAAAATAGTTTATTTTTGAACTAATGATAATTCAATTACATTGATTTTCAATGTGAAAAACTTGTTTGTCATTAAATTGTAATTTTTTTCTTTGATATCTTAATATATTCGTAGTAAATTTTCGAATTAATCATTATTGATTCTTTCGTTTAATTAGCACGATTCCATTATACTTTTATGCAGTAATTAATAGACATTAATAAAATAAAGCAAACATTTCGAGTTTAACTATATAGTTAATATCAATTACAGTTGAAATTTATAGTCCATCGAAAATTCATTCGACCGAATAAATGTTAATTTCTGACCATCGCTATTTACTTTTCGCTTCATGTTTCAAACGTGTGTAAATAAATAAATTTTTTTTCATTGTTACCTATAATTTTTTTCAATTCAAGCAAATAAAAATCAATAATAACGCTTGCGCCGTTTTTAATATAAAATGTTTGCATTACACTTTAAACATTGCGCTCAAACCGACAAAAATATTTAATGCAGACCAAGCCGTTGCCGACGAAAAATTATATTCCATAAGTTAAAACTTTAATATCGCAGCCTAGTCTTCGATTATAATATATCACCAACGACTCAACATTCAATTCATTTAAAAAACATTTTTCGTATTCGATATATCAATTTATCTCGAATTGCCCTTAGGTCATGCAACTAACCACCGAAAAAGCGAAGGGCGCGAATAAATTCAATTCAATTTTCCCGACTGACATCTCGCAAAAATTAATACAAATTTCATCATCGGGGAAATGAGTAAAACCAGTCGTGGAAACAATTTATATACCAATCCTAAATAATTGTGCACCTAAATTTCGGACTCCTCGGAAGAAAACGGTTTAATACAGAAATCTAATTCTCTCTCTCACACAATAAGAAAAATGTGAAAATTAAACACTCTTAAAAAAATAAATAAAGCCGTAATAATAATGAGAAAAAGTTCGTGCCCAAGACCCCGCCGAAAATCTCGATCCCCCGTCGTTTCTCGTTTCCCGAGTATCTTTCAACGTCGCTTTGAGGCGTCGTGTTACCCGCGGGCGAAAGCCGCGAAATCCGGTGACAAGCGAGGGTGGGAGGAGCCTCCCCTAAGGAGCAACCGATCGTGCATTAACAAATTGTTTCGTCGAAGCGGCAGAAGCGTTTAGACGGCGCGTCTGCATCGGACGCTCGGCTACGCGCGCGGGGAGCCGAGCGCAACGAACCGTTCGAGGGGAAGAGGGCGAGGGGAGCGGATGGGGAGAGGGGAAGTGGCGGCGAAAGGAGCGGGACAGCGCGAACAAGGGCGCCGGGACAAAAAAGGCCGGGGTGGACGCGGCGTAGTGGGACGTTTCGTCCTGGCGTTGTCGGCGCGGCGGGAGGCCGGCGCAGACGGGGGAGCGTCGGAGGGGAGGCTCGAGGGGGCGAGGGAAGGGCGACCGCTTGGCACGAGGGGTTGAAAAGTTCAATTGCGCGTATTTTCGCCGTGACGTCTCGCAAATCCTCCGACTCACCAACACCACTTGGCCCGACAGCGCCATTCCGTGGGACGCTTCCCGCCCCCCCCCCACCCCCCCCCCACACCCACAGTCCCCCCCCCCCCCCGCTCCTCCCCCCCTCCCGTCCCCCACCTGCCCATGCCCCCTCCCATTCCCCCTCCCATCCTCCGCCACTCACTCATACTGATATCAGACATCATTTGCATCCTTCCCCTTGTGACCCACTCCCGAACGACACATTCGACTCATTTAACTAATATCGTTCAGCAACACATGTGGATATTCATCAATCTCGTACACACGTCCGACAGG
>JABFOV010002790.1:0-18539 GCA_022817685.1 Aradophagus sp. ZL-2020 | reverse complement strand
GCATTAAATGATTCATAAGCTTCCTGAAATGCGTTTTGTGCAATCGCTGTCAGACCTCGATCTATATGCTCTCGCAGTAAATGATCTTCGGAGGAAGAACCGTTCTCATTGGTACCCATTCTGCGGACCTCTGCAAACCTCTTTTCCGCTGCGTTCACATCTCCTAATGACAAATGCACTCTGCCAATAGCAGACGTCAAAATTTCCTTAGCTTTAGTCCATTCAAATGAGTGAAACAGCTGTTCTAGAATCTCTGTAATAAGAACATAATTCTTCATTGACATTGCACAATTGACAATAGAAATTAAAGTTCGTGATTGTCGACTTTTCCAAAGTCGCAAAGAATCTTCTTGTTCAGTTGATGAAAATTTAGCCTTGTTAGTGCCATCTTCTGTTAACCCAGCTTGAAGGTTTTTGATTATTTTTTTAACTACTGCGAGCACTTTGAACAAATTATCCAGTGCTTGTTTGGAATTACCGCAGTAAGATGGTACTTCCGCGAGTAAAAGGCGAAATGAAAAACAGGCCATGGAGCCAGGTCTGGTACCATAGAGTTCTGGGTAGAAAGTGTAATAAATATCGGGCTTGCTTAAATCACCGAATGGTCGCGATTCATTTTCTAGAGCTTCTGTTAGTCGTATTTTGGCTAATAGAGAAAGACGTGTGAACCAAAGTTGAAGGGAAGATGGGCTGTGCTTGCTAGGATGGTTTATGTTACCGTAACCTTGGCCATAAAGTCGCAATAGTTGCCCAGTTAGATTAATAGCTGCTCGGAAACATCCGGCTTGAATCAATTGTCTCAAGCCTCGTTCGTCATGGGTTACGTCGGCTAAAGTTAGGGTGTTTCTCTGGAGAGCTTCTTCCTCGCCAAGAAAATGGATTACAGCTTTTTTTATTGGATCGACTAAATCTTCTTGGAAAGATAAACCTGGCATTGTTAAATTTTCAGGGTTGACGTTATGATTGCCAGGACTAGTTGCAATGGCACGCAGTATTTTTCGCGTTTCTTCTGGTGGAATCCAGGCATCCCTGTGTGCTTCCATGTTGGCACTAGTAAGAGGAGTTTCGGTTTGTTCTGTGGCTTTGTTGTCAAAGAAAGATTCTTTCTGAGATGAGACTATCTCGTCGAAGATTGTGTGACCTATGTTGTCGAAGTAACGATTCAGGTTAATTGATTTGTCCTCTGAAGACTGTCTGTCGACTTCATCTTGAGACACTGTTGGTAAATTACTCATTTCTGAAAAGTTACAAGTAGGGAGAAGATAAAAATAAAACGAAAAAATTATGATTTTTAATACAAAAAAGAAATTTACAGTTTTGAAGTTGAGTTTAATTAAATCTAATGATATTTTGATTTCTTTGAATCTAATCTTGTATCTTTATTTAAATTGATAACTTGTTCATTGCGTCTACTGAAAAATATTAATACATTCTCATAATGGAAAGACTTCTATTGAATATATCATTTTTTTTTATAAATTCACTATTAATTAAATTGTTTACTTGTTTATGTACATTATCATTTAACTGATATAATAAATATAATACATAAGTTTGTAAGTGATAGAATATTTTCTCAAAATTCAACAATATCTGAATCAAAATTCATATAATAAGTTTTATATATTTCAGTCAGAAAAAAATATTCATATTTTTTTGACAAAAAATCTTATTGATTCAATGATAGACAATATGTAAAACAAAGACAATTACCTCTCTATTTCAATTGTCTATAATTTTCATATGTTTCAGTTCATGGTATTTTAAATATACAAAATTGACGTGAAATTTTAACGAAAAATACATAACATTTCAAATGTCAAAGTAAAACTGACGATCTGTCAATGAGATTTTGGTTAACAAAGATAACCTAACTTGATGCGAGGAGCATTGCGCATGCGTGCTCTGTGACAGCAAGATGTCCAATCAGAAAATTAGACACCTTTACTACAGGGGCTTTATTCAGTAATGTTCAAATGTGAAAATTACAGCAGTAACATTAAAGAAGCATGCTCTGTCCTACTTATGTTACATGAGATAGAGTAAGATAGAATATGCCTTTTCAACATTATAGCTGTAATTTTCACTTTTTGAACATTACTGAATAAGGCCCCAGTTTTATATTCGTAAACATAACCTAATATGATGCTGTACACGCGAAATTCAAATATAATTAATGATTTTATAAAATTTATATAAATAAACCAGAAAGTAAATAAAACAGTTTAATTTTATTTTCTCAGTTTTCTTAGTTATATTAATTATTCATTAATTATTATATCACAACTAAGTGTTTTAATGCACGTGATTTGACAATGGATAATGAAGAATTCCGCCCCAAAGAAGGTTTAAGAATTGACGGACGACTTCCTCTAGAGTTGCGTCAAATAAAAATTAGATTAGGCGTATTTGGACAAGCTGATGGCAGTGCGTATGTTGAACAAGGAAAAACAAAAGTTTTAGCCGCCGTTTATGGACCTCACCAGGTGAACAATATTTTTCAATGAATTTTTTCTTTTAAATATTGCAGTGAATCTTAAATAAACATTATCTCATTTATCATTCGTTAATTATTTATATTTATCATAAATGTATAAATTCACAATAATTGCGGTTGAGTTAAATAAGCAATAAACAGTTGTTCAGAAAATTAATTAATTACTTAATTAAAGATGTACAAATTCCATTTCTTTCATGAAAGTAAACCACTTCTTGAAGAAATATTATAATAACAAAATAATATTATGATTAACGTAACTAAATGCTTGCAGCCAAGAGGGAATGTAGCTCGAGTGAACACAAAAACAAGTCGAGAAATAATTAACTGTCAATACAGTACAGCTGTGTTCAGTTTTGGAGCAGCCGAACGAAAAAGAAGACCTCGAGGTGATCGAAAATCCCAGGAAAGGGCTCTTGAATTGCGCCATGCTATGGAAGCAATCATTGTTCCTGACTTAATCTCTAGATCTCAGATAGATATATTCGTTGAAGTTTTGCAAGTGGATGGAAGTGAATTTTGCGTTGCAATTAATGCAGCAACACTGGCTCTTATTGATGCAGGCATTCCAATTAAAGTAATCTAAATACAATTTGAAATTTGAAAATGTAAATGAATCTTAGTATTTTTATAAAATAATATATAATCTCTTTTTTTTTTTAGGACTATGCAATTGGTTGTTCTGTTACACTCACAGATTCAACCTCTGTAGATGAAGAAGGTAATAAAGGAATAGGTTTACTAGATGCAAATTATGTGGAAGAAATATCTCGAGGTGCAACAATTTCCCTAGTTGTTTTACCTGGACTGATCACTGATTCATCTACAACTAATCCAATTATTATTGCTCAAGGTTCTGGTCAACGTTTGCATATGACAAGATTGGAATCTATGAAAATGAGAGCCATTAATGGTTGTCGCGATATCAAAACCATTTTGGACAATGCAGTGAGAAATCACTTATTGACTTTCAGTGTACATTCAGCACTTGGTTAATCATTTTTGCAGTATATTAATTAAATATAAAAATTTTATTTTTACAATTATATAAAATACTAATCTTTTTATACAAAAAATGACAAAGCATTTGATAACAAATATATTATTAAGATAATATGATCTTTTCGTTTTTTGTTTTAAATGTTTTGCAGTCACCTAAAATAACACATTTAAATCGAGTCACAGTTATCAAACTACACCTTCGGGATGTCGTTCTACGATCATTCCAACGCCCTGAAAATTAATGCAAATCATTTAATATTTTTATATAAAAACAAAAGAAGAAAAGCATTTAACTTGTTTAACATCCTGTTTTATATTAAAAAAAAAGTATAAGTTATAATATATAAAACATACTTGTCCTCCTGCAGCACAAGCAGCAACTAATCCATATTGTTGATCTTCCTTGATAAGTCTATTAGCTGTGTGAGTAAGTAAACGAAGTCCAGTGGCAGCAAATGGATGACCAATGGATAAAGATCCACCCCAAGCGTTCCATTTGCTCAATTCTGGAACGCCAACCTTTGTAGAACGTCCCAGATAATTTTTCGCAAACCATTCGGAATCCATGGCTTTCATATTGGCCAAAATTTGTGCAGCGAAAGCTTCATGAACTTCCCATACGCCAATATCTTTTAAAGATAAATTTGCTTTGTCCAATACCTAAATAAAAATAATTTCCAAAATTGATACTTTTTCTTTCAGCAAGAATATTTTCAAAATGATTATAACTTTAATCAAATACCTTTGGAATTGCATAAGCTGGTCCCAACAGTAACTGATCTTTTGGATCTTGTGATACATAAGTGAATGTTCGTAAATAAGCTTTCGGTTTTAAACCCAGTTGACGAGCTTTATCCTCTGTCATAATTAGCCCAGCTGAAGCCCCATCTGTGAGAAATGATGCATTTGCTGCAGTAACCGTTCCATAAGGTTTAACAAAAGCAGGTTTCAATTTTGCAAGTTGTTCCATTGTTGATACACGGACTCCATTATCTTTATCTACCACAGTGTCACTATCTGGTACTGTTAACAAAATGTATTTACATAAAATAATTTATTTTTCTTCATTCTTATAAGGTAAATTTATATTTCGTATTTACATATGTTCAATTTATTTAACATCGTTTTATACTTACTTTTAATAGGTATCATGTCAGTAAGATTTCCATCTTGATGAGCTTTTGCAGCTAGAGAGTGTGATCGAAGAGCATATTCATCTTGTTCTTGCCTTGAAACCCCAAAAGCAGCTGCTAATCTATCTCCACTATGACCCATTGTTTCGTTTGTTGAATATTCTGCTACTCCTGGTAACTAAGATAAATATATTATGGTAATATATTTATCTAATTAGTTTTATATTTAAATATACTTTCATTCTTTTATTTTTCAATTTTCTTATTATAGAAAGTACCTATTGATAATTTTAATAACTTACATCAGGAGCAAAGTGTTTTGGTCTAATTGTTGCAAGAAGAGACAATTTTTGCTGCAATGTTTTCGCCTTGTTAGCTTTTAACATTAAAGATCGCATGCTGCGGCTGTGTCTTATAGGTATGTCAGACATGAATTCTACTCCTCCGGCAACGATGCTGTCATAAACGCCACACGCTATCAATCCCATACCAGTAGTTAAAGCTTGGTTGCTGCTGATACAGGCCATCGTTACAGTATGTGCTGGAGTATGCTCATTGAGCCCCGCAGCCAAAGTTGCTTCGCGCGCAATGTTTGATGTTCTCACTTCTTGAAGGACTGTCCCATATACAATGTAGTCGATCGCCTCTTTTGGTATTGCAACCTTCTTTTGCAAATTTCTGTATCAAGTTTTAAAGAAACATTAAAATTCAAATTGCTTAAGTGTTGTACAATTTTGTTGTAAATTTACAGCACTTTTAAACAAATTGCAACAAATTTATTTAATTTAATCACCCTTAATATTATTTGAATTTATTATTTGAATTGCATTCAACAAATAATTATTGACATTGCAGGTAACAGTTTGTAACAATTTTAATATACAAACACACAAGTCTTTTTAATGACAAATTGTTAACCAATATTAATAAAAATAAAAGATAAAAAACTTACACTAAAGTTTCTCTTGCTAAATCAAGTGCGATAAGTTTGTCGTACGAAGTGTTTGACATCAAAAATGGTGTTCTTACGCCATCAATGAATACTATATTTTTCCCTGTGGTACCAGCAGGTTTTGCAGTTGCATAATTTTTTTGCAGCAATTTGGATGGTTCCCACAAAAAACCAGCTGTGTTAAAAGTGTAATTGTTAATTGATATTATTTAACAACAGTTTGACATTTTTTTATTCTAAACAATAACAACGTTGAAATTACTTTTTTCATTCAGTCATTCGAAAGAAAAAAAAAGTTGATATATTATTCACAGTTATTTTAAAATGGATTGAAAATTTATTTTAAAAATTATATTTAATAAAATGTTAAAATTAATCCAAATTTTGCATTCATGTTACAATTTTTGTGTATCAAATACAAATGAGTTATTTTAAATCGTATAAATTTGTAGCTTAACCTTTGATCGCAAGCACAAAGTCGAATAAATTTATACACGGGTGTTATTGACATTGACTAAAAGGAATATAGAAAAATATTTTATATATTCAATATAGTAATACATACGTTGGAAGACGGTTGACTGAAACCGTGGTAAACTTTTTAACAAAATTCCAGACATGATGATACAATATTTTCAACTAATCCAAATAATAATTTTATGAATAGGTCCTCTTATTTAATCAAGTTTTTCAGATTGCGGTTATATGTGATGTTTACTGCTTATGTCAAACGTACGTAAATTTAGTTTCAGCACTAATGGTATATGTGAACAAATATATTTTATGATCTATTAATCAATTTATTAATCATAAATAAAAAGTAACTAAAGTCCACAACATTTATGCTGAATTCTACTGTAACCATCACATCACATGAACTGTGATAGATGTATACTTGTAAAATTTATCCAACTTTTATTGCAAGAAATTACCGACTTGTTGGAAGCAACCATTTATCGGTCACCATGGAGTACACGTTCAGAATCAAAATACTTAATGGATAAGTTTTGCGAGTATAATACTGCAGTCGATAATGTAGGTTGCTACGATTCTTCAGTTATTATTACAGTAATTTTTCAATCAACTTTTTTCAGTAAAAGAAACAAAAATTTAAGTTTTAATGATTAAAAATGTATATGATATAAATAACTTTTTTTAACAAGTTTTAGGACATTGTGGTAAATGTTCAGGTATTTAAAATGAATCCTATGGTTTTAAATTTTCTACTTAATCTTAATTTCTCTTTTTATTTATGTCAAAATACTTTGATTACAAAATATTTCAAACGATTTATTGTTAAATCTCACCTGGAAGATTTTCGGCGCATTACAATTTTTTTACAATTTTTCTCAATCATTTTTTCTCTTTTTATTTCTTTTTGCATCATAATATAATCGAAGACAATAACATGGAACATAAAATTTTTCCGCGAAATTATCCACGACAAGTTGTAACCCGCCGAGATCGCGCATAAATCATGCGTCAAGTGAGAAAAAAAGAGTACTTTATTGGACCGGCATAAAAATCAGCTGAATCAACGCGGCGATCGATTCGGATCGACACATAAATCGACGTTAAGATTTCGCAGTTGGTATTGCATGATTGATTGTATGAAAAACTGAAATCAAGGTCAGATCGAGTTCGATCGGCACGATATACGTCAATGTGACTGGATGCATGCTGCAATCCAGAAGTTCTTTTTTTTTTTACAAAGGACGTCTCAATAATGTCCGCTTTAATGGCCTTTAAAGATGAATGTTGTTTGACCACGTGCTTCAGTTGCGAGCACTGCAACTGAAGTTTGTCATTTCAAATGTTTTGCCATTTTTGGATTTTCCGTTTTATTTATGTAACAGAACTCGAAGAAAGAGGCAAAAGAAAAGAATAATTTTTAAAGTACTTGAACTTAAAAAAAAATCCAAACAAAAAAACACTTGAAAAAAATATGAATGTAATATATACATAGAAGTATAATTAAATTGTTACTAAAACTTTCTTCAAAAGTAAAAGTCCCCGAAAAAAGTCTTCTTCACTTCATTATCTTTTGATTTATTCATTCGAAATCAAAATATTTCACACGATCTGTCATTAATCAACAAACCCAAACGTCGGGAAACGTCACTTCACAAATGTCTCCCAACACTCAAAACCTTTGCATAGATAATTTCGAAAAAACACTTTATAATTTCGTTTTAATGTCAAACAATCCCCTCCTTTTGTTTCATTTATCGAACGAAAGTACAAACAGATTAACGTCGGCTTTCGCTTTTCATTTCACGCCCAAAGTATGCGGCGAATTTTAATGACGGAAGTCAACGAAAGATAAAGTCAACATTCGTACGTCTCTTTTTTGTCCATCGCCGTTTGAAGAGGAGCACGTAAGTTTCGGCCCGTAATCTCGCGATAAACGTTAAGATAAAACGTTAGGATTTGACCCGTAACTAGGTTTTTGGAGGCGTTATAGATTATATTTTTTGTTATTCATCATCTCGTTGCTCGCGCAAGCGTCCCCGGGCCTCGGTCGTCGCTGTTAAGATGGCTTCCGCGTTGCGGCTGTTGATGCAAAAAGCCACGCATTTTTCGAAACGCCCGCAGCTACGGCAATTTCGCGACAAGTGCTCCGTGAAAAACGGCCGTTCGACTTTGAGGCCCGCCGTTGGAATATTGATTGCGGGCTCGGCGATGTTCTCGCTGCAAAATCATTCGCTCATGAGCACCGCGCACGCACTCAAATCGCGGAAAGTAAGTTTTGCAAGACAGGTGTTGATAGGTGTTGATGTGCTGCTTGGTTTTCGCTTGTATATGTAGCAACATTTTTTTAACTGAAACATTGTATTCGAGCCAATTAATTTCTCGCTCGTGTTTTGATCAAAGTTCTTTTTTTTTAATGTACTATTATTAGTTATAGAATTTATATTTATATTTATATTAAATCTTATTTTGTTTGAGGTAAACAATTTATTTGCAATCAAATTTGAATGTGTTAATAAATACCTCACACTGTGATACGATAGTTAATAAATCTTAATATTGTTAGGTCAAAAAATTTATAAACATGAATCAATCACTGTTTGAATTTTCAAAAAATAACGTGATTTACAATCTAGGACTGTCATTTTTATAGTCAATACTATTATGTAAACTTTTTTTTTAATGCGTTGTAATACATTTTTTGAGGCATTTCGAACATTTATTTTTCTTTTCAAATTATTTAATCGAATTATCAGTAAGTCGTCACAATTAATGACTAAGACTTTTAGTATGTTAAAAAAAAATAAAATTAATGTTAATATCGACCATAATTACGCAGACAATTGCGCGGTATTATTTCCATAGCTGAAACTCTAATGAGTCCGTGTCTACTGAATTGAGACGTTATTTTCTGAAAAGTCATTCTTTAGCGTTTCTTTACCGAAGTATCGTTTTTTTCATGATAAGTCATAAAACTTCATTATAAATTCGTAACAGAAGCATTGTGGATTGAGAATGATTGTGACGTGTTTGAAAAAAGGTGCAATTTTTATTTTTAACACAATTTTAATGGAAATATCGCTTATGATTTATCGCGATAAAGATAATCTGGACGAAGTTATTGAGAAACGTGATTTTTTGCAAGCACGACGCACAGGTGCGCTGAATTTTTATTACACAAAACTGGAATTTCGTACAGTTTTTGTCTTCTTATTAAAGCACGCGACGAAAATTTTTCAAGATCTTCATATCAAACTCAACGAAATTGTTTCCTAAAAAAACTCGATTCAAAATCGATACAATAATTTAATAATAACTAAATCAAATTGAATCAACTGAATCTAATATTCAATCGACAACTGGAAAAAATGGTTGTAAACGCACTGTTAAGAGTTTGCAGATAAGAAACACTTATTTAAGATAGTCCTTTTAAATTTGAATATTTCAGCATGCTGATGAGCAAAAAGTGAAACTCACAGTGAGGGAAAAAAGGTTTCTCAAATTTGCATCAGTGGCTTATGATGGACAAATCTACATGACGCCTCAAGATTTCCTCGATAGTATCGTCGAATATGAGCCTAGACGTAGGTGTTAACACACATTATTTTATACTATTTGATAATTAATTTTCCTCTTTTTTTTTTCAATTGTACTTATTATTCTAATCCATATAAAATTTTGTAAAACACAAAAACCAAATTTATTATGACATTTTTTATAGATTTATAGATTGCAAGTAGACATTATTTTAATTTTCTCAACAATTCGTTTTCAGCGCGGTTAAAACGAAGGATTTTGACCAGCAGGGAATTGGATTCAATGCGTGCTGCGACTCCACCACTTTCCAAGGGAAACACACACATGTTTCGAAGTCTTCGAGACAGAGGTTGATTATGTTGAATTTAATTATATCATTTTTATTTGTAAGACAATTTGTCAACTTACAAAGACAAGGCTGTTATTATTTTAGGAATCATTTCATTCACGGAGTACTTATTTCTTCTATCAATTTTAACAAGTAAGTTTCGAATGTAAATTATCTTTACTTTAATTGTCAATGATTACGTTTTGATGATTCCCTTTTTACAGAGCCACATTCGGGATTTCGTATTGCATTCAACATGTTTGATACAGACGGAAACGAGAGAGTTGACAAAACGGAATTTCTCGTTGTAAGTATTTAAAAAAATGCTTATATATATTATAACTTCTATATTTTTTTAAAATTGTTATTTACAACTGTATTTAACAAACAATAATAATAATTTTTATATTTTTTTGTAATTTAATGGTCACAATCATATGTAGTAGTAATTATTTTTAATTTGAATATATTTATTGGAGTTTAATTCTCCTAACGAAAGTAACCCACAAATCTAGTTCCATCAATCAATTTCTTTCAAACGAATTTCACTGTTATCAGTTAATTTGCATGACGTTTGCGGTCCTATTACATAAAATTTATTTTACAGATGGAACAAATTTTTAGCCATACATGGCGTGGGCGTCACGGTGAGGATGTAAAAGATATAGAAACTTCGCCAGAAAAACGGATCACTTTGGAAGACATTCGAGGACAATATATAGATGATGATGAGGTAGCTAAGATAAACTACAATATTTATCAAAACTGGTCAATTGACTGTATATGTAGAGCTTTATACTTTTGACAAAGAAAATTAACTTCTTTTCGCTAGGATGAAAAAGTGAAATTTCCAAACATAATTATAGAAATGTAAAATATTAAACAATTGTACATTATACGTACATTATAGAATTTACGGTTATTTAAAGATCCACATTCTTGTATTGCGTTTCTTTAAATATACATATAATTTCTTATCAACATATAAATTAAAAACATTTTTCAATTGTGATGTTTTTCGAGGGTTTGCAACGTCGTCATGCAGTAGATACTACGTTGATGATTCACTTTTTTGGTAAAGATGGAACGGATGAACTGACGTTTGAAAGTTTCCAACGATTTATGAAACACTTGCAACATGAAGTTTTGGAGCTGGAATTCCATGAATTCAGCAAAGGTCTTGACGTTATATCCGAATTGGACTTTGCGAGAATTTTGCTGAGATACACGCACCTCAACGCTTCTGAGTATGTGATTGCATATATTTTCATTAAGTATCATTAAGGATAATTAAAATTAAAATCTGTTTATCTTATAGATATGACAAGTATTTGGATCGTTTGTTAGATCATTCAGCAGTGTCTCTTGGAATAACATTTCACGAGTTTCAAATATTTTACCAATTTTTGAACAACTTGGATGATTTTGCTATTGCCATGAGAATGTACACACTCGCAGATCGTCCAATTTCCAAAGGTTTGTCATGCCATCAAACCATAATTGATAATTTACTTTTTCATCAAAAAGTTTAATAATTTGAAAAAAGCTATATTTTAAAAAGTTTTTTTTTTAATTCGAAATAATTATTTATTAACACGCAAAGTAACGATAATTTTGGCCATGAAATAATATAATTTGTATAAATAATCTGAACGTTGCTTTGTTTACTTAATTTACTCAATGCACTTTAGTACATATCAATTAATCATTTAAACTTCATTTAATAATAATAAATTAATCAAACTGAGTATCACTGATACCGATCGTAAGTGCCACACGTATACCAATTTCACGGTCATTTTATCAATATTATACCTTTATTACAATCATCACAAAAAAGATATAATGAATTGCTGTAATTCTAAAAAAGGCTTGTAATTAAAATGTAATCAAAAATAACAATTGCTACGTTGTTCTATTACGAATAAAATTCACACAATAATTTTTATTGTAGATGAATTTATGAGAGCTGTGAAAGTTTGTACAGGAACTACAATTTCACATCATATAGTAGATACTGTGTTTACATTGTTTGACGTCGATGGAGATGGGAGGCTTTCTTATAAAGAATTTATTGCTATCATGAAAGACAGGTTGCACCGAGGATTGAAGGTATATTTTTTTAGATTAAATTCTATATTGAAATCTTGAATTTTATTTTAAAGCGAAAGAAAAAGAATAATTAAGATAACGAAATTTTATTAAACAATTTCATCGGGTTATTTGAACATTAATTATTACTTTTTGAAACCAAACATTCTAAGACTTTTTAATGTCTGTTTTAATTTAATTATCAGAGTTCTTTGACATGTCACATTCATAAATAAATTAATTGATCATTGTCAAAGTGAATGGTAAGCTTGGTTTTACCATTTTTTTTTTAACCAAGTTATCACACGTGCGAACACAAAACAAGATAAAGTTGTAATAATAAAAGTGAATGAATATTATTTCAGGAGATGACTTAATGTTCTAAATTTATTTTATATATATAATAATAAAGAATTAAAAATAGAAAGTTTAATACTTTTTTTTACATGTTTTCACAATGTGTAAATATTGATTGGAATTCTTTCTAGTGATTGAAAGTCAATAGTGGCGAATTGGAAAATATTATTTTAGTTTGGAGTGTTTATGAAATTAATCGTTGATAAGAAAATGGAATGATCTTGTATGCTACTATTTTCTTCATTAATACGATTGCCGTTTTATCTTGTTTATTTACTTATAATTTTAAGAATGAGATAAATATGAAATCTAGCATTAATATCTGCAAAACATAAATTAATTTTTTTTCAATCCACGGGTGTTTGTAGTTAACGTTATTTTTTTCTTTGTAGTCGCAATCTCGAGCTGAAGGATGGGACTTTTTCAAATTCTGTATGAAACACGAGTTAAAATCTTCTTAATTCCATTCATACGAATATTTATCGCAACATAAAAAAACGAGATTATTGATTAGTAGTAATATGAAAACCGATAACAACATGCAGATGGCTACTGTCGCACAGATAAGTATAAATACTTAATTTATAGTTGAAACTGACTGTATATAATGTAGAGTATCCATTTAAAATGTATCTTTAATTTTATACCAAAGCTCTATCAAAGATAAAGTATATTTATTCAATTAACAGAAATTATAATATGTGCCGCTGTCGAACAGTGGAATCGTATCATATTTATCGATAGTTAATTTTTCGATATATTTAAATGAATCTGTTATCATTCGCCTATGAGATATTACAGATATAATGTTGCTTCAACAGAATATATATATATATTTATTAATCATTCGCACAATCAATTTCGGAAATAATGATCTATTATATATCTTTTAAGTTCGATAAAATTATTGTACTTAATAATAAGCAGAAATTTAGCAATGATTTTTTCTTCCTTGATATTAATACAATAATTTGAAATTTCAATAACTTTCGTCGGATTTTTACAAAAATTTAAATATGTTGGGACTTTTGATTTAGATTTAAATTTAAAAACAAAAAGTCTCTCTGCACATCTTCCACATTCCAGATGCTGTGAATATTTTGTTAATAAATATTGTTACCTCAAATAATATTGTGTCCTCTTGCTAGTGGAAGTAAATATGATTTTTAAGCAACAAAACCTAAATATTTATTGTTTAGATCAAAATATTCTCAAGTGATTAAGTACACATAAATTGGTAAATTAAGATCAATCGAGGAACAATGTGACACCGTTGTAAATGTTACATGAAAAAAACTGCAACACTAATCGCGTTAATGAAAAATGGCTGATAGCGAAGAGAAAAAAAAGCACCAGTTGCATAAAAGATTGGCGCTGAGTAAAAAAGCCTCACACAAAAGGCAGAATACAACAAATTTTCAATGTAAAGCACCATGCATAGTTTACTGGACGAGCGAATGTATAATTGCATACACCAGCTTGCAAACAATTTGTGCTAATCAAGTTTTACAATAAGACTGATTTTTTGCGCACGTTGAAAAAAGTATGATTTCATAAAGCACAATCGAATGCTCACTGCATATTACAAATTTACTAGTGTTACTTCCTAGCAATGTTATACTTTTTTTTAATTAAAAACAATTGCTTACACAGTATTTTGTTTAAAGTATATCAAAAGACTTGATTTGAAATTAGTACTTGATCAATGATTGTATTTAAGAAATCATATTTTTCTTGGTGCAGTCGCGCTCAGACAATTGTATAAAAATATCGCGTGCAATTGTTTTTACAAGTTTCGTGCAATAAACGGCGCGCTGCGCGAAGGCAAACTTTTGTGTCAACGTTAGCTCGAGAATTGCATCTCAATCGACGCTCGCGACTGTCCCTTGACTTTAAAAACTTAATAACCGTGGCGGTTATTTATGTGTCACTTTTACCCCGCCTAGTTGTAATTAATGTACGGAAATTGGTATCGTGTTTCGACGATAGTAATTCGTGCCAACGGCACGCAGGCAGCGGACAAAATAATCGGTTGCATCAAAAGTGCATCGTAAATCAAATGCATCTTTATTCAAATTAGCATGAGAAAAAAAGGCGTTGTCTTTACAAATAAACACAGCGTTGATATTTGTCTCGATATGCGCATCGTAATGTTTTCTACTTAACACAGTAAATTACTAGTTGAAACAATTACAAATGATGTTGCTTACGTTAAACAATGTATCGTAAGAGCAAATATAATTTTCAGGGAAAAAAATCACTAGTTTTTATCACTCTTTGGACATAATTGGCGTGTAGAAAACATGATGATATATAATCATGAAACATTACATCAAATTTGAATTTTCGAAATTTCCCGCCATGAATCGTCACGTCACAGTTCATGTTTACTTCAATGACGTTACACGAAGTTATATTGCGAGTCAATGTTTTTATATCATTGATATAAATATACCATTTAGATAAAATTCGTTACTTTTGTATGTAGAAATGAATGTAACGTTACCATTCATGGCGACTTGTTTAAATTTCGGAACGTCATTTATTATTTCGCCTTTAAAACCCAAATTGTTTTTTAAACTGGAAAAGCAAGATAAAATTTGATTTCTAAAAAAACTCCATTACTTTAAACGTAACCAATAAAATAACGGTCATTTTACCACGTTCATATCCAATTCCAAAGCGTAATTCATTGGACATAATTATGAACACCGTTTTCCAACGGAATAACGATTTTTTAATTACGTTATTAAAAGCCAGACGAAATGCTGTAATTACTTAAAAGCCCATTAAATCGTGCGATTACGGAAAAATAATTGATCCGCGTGCGTTCGTCAAACTTGCATTCCATTTTAACGTTCGTTGACGTTAATGAAGTCAATTTGCCAATGTAATTGTGCAAATGTTTATTGCCGTGGTCGAGGAACAGCAAAGTGGCAAATGTTTGCCGTCCAAATGAGCCGTAGAAACGCTGAAACAATGCACTCGAAATTGGCGTTGTTGAAAAATCCCGGCCAAGCGAAGAAATCGAATCGAAGCGTTAGTTGTTCGCGAGTGCAGCAGCTCGCATAAGCCGCTGGATGTGGGGAAAAAAGGAGAGAAAAAAATCGAAACAAATTGTCATTACTACGGTTTAATTGCGTTTCTGTCCGGCGCGCATTTGAAGTGTTTCAAATGAATTGTGCTCAATGGATTAGCCGAACGTGCAACGTTATTACAATTGGTTATTGACAAGCAGAGAAAGTAAACACGCCATGACTAATTAATTCGAGCACATGCATAATTCGTTTGCAAATCGACGTACTTCGCCAACGTTATTTCCATCGGATCACTTTGACAGAAAGTCGGCAATTTTCGCAGTAATTCCATCAATATTTATTACGACCTTTTTTTCTCGCGAAAATTAGTTAAAACTACTGACAAAGTGATTTTACTTCATGAAATTGGATAAAATATTGATTTAAAATATAAAGGAAAAAATGACGGTCTAAACACTGGTGTCTCGTTTTAAGGTATTTTCGGTAATTAAAATACTAAAAGTTTGTCTCGAATCCAGCCGAATAGAGACACTTTTATTGTTTTAAAGATCAAAAACATATGAAAACGAGATACTTGTTTTTGCCACGAAAAAACTTAAGCTTGATTAATTGTAATACTGATGCAGCTTATAATTATTCATTTTGTGGAACAGTTATTAGATTCCCTCTTACTTAAATCTGTACGTAACCGAAATTACATATTCCATATCATACATAATTACATTTTTAAATTTTTTAAAGAATCGAAAAATAATTTCTGTGAATCTATAACAAATACATGCTTTATTTTATCTTTATCGCTTGTTATACATTTTATTAGTTCAAACTATATCATAAGTTGTTTGAATTGTTTGCTGAAATCACTTTTAACTGTATAAACTGATATTTCTTATCAAATTTATGTAAATATAGGAAAAAATGTTCATTACCGAATCTATTATTTTGTCAGCGTGTGCACATAGACGAACGTGGCGCTACATCGTTTAGTCCTAAAAACGCGTAGGTGCATAATATTTAACATTGTTTGCCGTACGACGACATGTAGTTAGTTTAGTGCAAGGTTAACCGGCGATGAGTGAAGTGGCAATCGGCAACGGTACTGTCGATTAAAAGTGTTTATAAAATGTAATGATATAACGTCATTACGTAAACAAGTATTGTTGCAACTTGAAAATCAAAATCTGGGTCTATGAGAGTTGACTCGCACGAAACATCGCCGATGCATTTGGAACTTGAGCGATAACGCCATGTACCATCGACTTCGTCTTAAAATCATTACGTATGTTTTAATTAAGAAAAACTGACTTCAAAAAATGTATTCATTTTTCTTTAAATTCGTTTCAACAAATTCAATAAATATTACAAAAGTAATTGAGGATTAAATTAAGATGTCATCTAAATAGAAAAAAGGAAGTGAACTTGTAATTGGAATCTTGAATACGAATTGATTAATTTTAAACAAATATGAACAACGAAACATGAATTAATCGACTGAATAAGTACTTGATTTGAAAATTTAATTAAATTAATTGACAGATGATAACTTTGTTCTTTATTGATTACTTTCTGTGACGAAACAGTGACTTTTTTTACAAATCCTGCATGCAGAATTTTTCAATCTTTAAGAAGAGAATTAAAAACCATTGTTGTTCTTTATCCGGCTAGTTCTTTCAGAAAACGAGTCTTTGAATTTCTAATCGTATCCCATTAGTAGCTATGTTTAATAAGCGCAGCATTACCGTAGATTAGAAGCAATAGGATAATAAAAGGGGATTGGGACGGTAACGCGATTAGGCATCTTTTCCTCCGATTTCACGTTGCAACTTTGTATTTTGTTTATTCGCCATCCGACTGCCGTATTTTTTGCCGCCCGCTTACGTGTTATTATAATTTCAAGCTCGACCAACGGCGGCGATTGTTATAGAACGAGTAAGAGCAGCGATTTAGTGCACCCCAGCCGATGGCATACAAAAGTTGTATAATTACTCTGAATACAAATCATTTAATAATAAAACTGAATTGCACTGTTTATGAAAATTACGTAATTGTTTAGCTTGATTAACTTAAATGTCTGAAGAATGGCATTCCTTGGCATTATTATATAAGAGATTTATGACGATTAAATATTTGTCCCGAATTAAGGAGAGATTCCGTTTTGAGTATTTGTTTGCCAATTGCACCGTGGCGCTTGCGCCTGGCGACGGCAAATATTTAAATGTACAAATCAACATTATTAAACTAGACTACTGCTAGTGATATCTGCTGAGCTGATTGTTTTTCAGCGTTGATACAACAAAGGAACTCAATCTGTCATAAACAGAAGTCTATTTTGATTAAGCGTCAATTTTGATGACGTTTTATACCGAGGAAAACGTTCGTTAAAATGGAATCACTAGCTTCTTAGAAAAGTGTAGATATATTTTTCAAACTGCACTGTTAACGTATTCTCCTTAAGAGTGGAACTTAAATTTAATCTCAGAAATTTTCATTCGAATCCAAAAAAATAATGTTTTACGAGAGTCGATAAAAGCTCATTCCAAAGTAGTCAAATTGTAATCAATTATCACCCTGTGTGCGTGCTTTTCACGTGTAATGAAATTCGCTCGAGCGCAAGTAAAATGATGTCATTGATGCCTAAAACTTTGATACATTTCTATCTAAATGATTGGGAAATCTGTCGTGGCTTTATTAGGATTACAACTGATACGATAACTTTCCTTGCTCAAATTTATCAGTCCTTTTTTGAAGATATGAGAACAATTAATTTTAATCAGGACTATAATCTTTCTGATTAAATACCAATAATCCCCGTGAATCGTTTATTTTTAAATGTTTATTAAATAATGAACACTCATTTTAAAAACAAGTATCCTAAATGCATTTTAAAATAATATACTTCAAATTTTCTCGTGAGCTTTCAATACTAAAAACAATTGAGAAAGTTATTAAAATAAAACTTTGTTTTTTTTTTTAAGTAAAATATATGCACATTTATTTTTGTAATACATTTTTTAAGCTCAAAAATAAAAAATCTTCTTATTCCAACTAAAATATATTCTCAATGTAAAAGAAAATGGAGAAAGAAGGGTAAGGAATACAAAAATTTATAAATATTTACCTAAAAGTTCCGCAT
>JABFOV010002789.1:0-18540 GCA_022817685.1 Aradophagus sp. ZL-2020 | reverse complement strand
GTTATTAGATCTGCTGAGGTGTCACTCGATCGATCTAATTTCGATCTATTTACTTTGATCAATTTTTGATCGAAAATTGATGATTTTTTTTTTACTCGGGGGGTTGCGGCAGGAACCGCTCCAAGCGATCGGCTTATTCGACGTTCGATTCGGGAGATTAGGCGGAAAGGCGATTCGTTTTGTTTGATGAAATGAATAAATAACGTGCAATTTTAAAAGCAGTGATTTTAAAAACAACAGGTTTTGTAGGTCATATCGTGAGCGTACACTGAGGGAAATAGATAGTTAAAAGATTATCTATTTAAGTGTCTCGGACAATCAAATTGAACGTTTGAAGATAATCATTTATCTATCGCTAAGAATTGTTGACGATTTTGAAAAGAAAATAGTTCGTTTCAACTTTTCTCACAGCATCGCGGAACGTATTACGTTCCGAAGATGTAATTCCAAACTTCACAATCGGCGATTTCATCGAAAACCTTTAAAAATTCATAACTTTTTTCTAGCTGAATGGAAAAAGCTGATTTTTCAAGCTTTAAAACTTTTATCAGCTCGAGTGTCTGTATGACAACAAATTATAAATAGGAGGAAAAAATATGCCGTTAAACCAAAAACATACTCTATATCAAATGCAGGATATTGAAACAATACCAAACGTTTTTAAAATAAAAATCCAAAATTATCTCAACAACCAGCCGTAATTGAAAACTCTGTGCGTGTATCCGATAAAGTTAGTGAAACCTCGAAGTATAAAAATATAATTATAAACAATTGAAGTAATAAACATTATTCGTGCATTATAAAATCATTTTAAAATTTAATATGAAAGAACATTGTAAAAAGTAAATAAAATTTGAAATATATAAATAATCGTTTTACGTTTGTTTATTGAAAATGTTGTAACCTGCCATATCCATTATACAATCTATGACGAGAGGCTGTTGAATTGATATAATGTTGTAACTTCAATGTAAAAACTAAAAGTTTTTGGTTTGATGGCGTTTTTTCTCATCGTCAACGATGTGAGAATAATTATGTTACCTTAGAGAAGAAAGGTAATAAAGGTGAACGAATTTCAAATTCAAATTTATAATAAAGTTATTAAATCTTGAACTTTTGTGTTGAAATATTGTAGAAAGCATATTATCATGCGCGCCGCGTCTTTCTAATATTAAGGAAAACCTGAAATAAAGCCGACAAACAACAGAAGTCGAAAAGGCCAGGTAGAAAACTGGCGCTGTCGTACCGGCTGGGTGTTACAACCATTAAGGTACACAACTGTCCTATGTCAATATGCATTTATAGTCCATTTCTTACAGCAGTTTCTCGAGAAGTGGACGGTTTATTGTACGATTCTAGAAAAGCAAATTGACTATAACTTATAAAATAGCGGTAGTATAGGTAGGGCAAGAGTTCCTAGAAATTACAAGTTCTTAGAACTTGTAACAACATGTATTCAACATTCATCAAAGTCAATATCCGAAGCTTTTAAACGCTGTTTATAGAAATTATTATTGTGAAAGTAATTAGTGAATACAACAATTGAATCCAAGAAAAAAACGATTTAAAGAGAAAACATGAAAATTAGGAGGCTTGTTAATGAACTCGGTTCCAATAGTTTGAGCACTGAATAAATTTCAGACTTATTAGTCCAGTAGGGACCAAAATATGAAAATTCAATTTTTTCGACTTGTGATTCGTTCGGGTCAGAAGTAGGCTCGACCTGTGGGATGAAAAACAACAATTTTGCAGAGTACATTTCAAACTCCACTTTTTTGTTTTTTCTTCTTCTTCTGCGGTCCCAGTGGAGGCAGTACAGTCGCCGATCGTTTTCGCGACGTTAATTTTGAAAAAATATATTGACTCCGTCTCCATAAATCGTTGTTAAAGTACACTGTAAAAAAAGAATGTAAAATTACATGTTAAATTACGTTAAATATAATGTGAAATTACATTTAATATGTGATATCACAATCTTAATGGAAAATATTACATGCCGAATGTAATAATTTTACATGACGAGTGCAAAACGTAGTGTCCTCACAATATCCACCATGACAGCTGATTTACACTCAGAATGTATTTTTTCGTGTCAGTCGGAAATACTACACTCTGCCTGTAATATTACATGTTGTGGCATGGCAACTGTATTCCATGCCTAGGCATGCAATTTTGCAGCGTTTTTTTTTTTACAGTGTACCTGGTCAATCTATCCAACTGTCTTCTTGTGCTGATTCAACGAAATGAAATCCGTCAGTTGCGTCGAGTCTTGGCGCAGCGTCGTCTCGAATCAGGATGGTCAAAGCTTCGAAGCGACTCAATGATGCATCCGGTACGGTGACTCATGTCGCTGTGTTTAAATTGGATTATCAAATCACGCGAGCGTTTACGCATTGTCCCGTTCGCGCACGCATTCACGTGTTGGAAGTAGTCGAGCACGCCTGTCGCCTGGGCATCCGATAAGAATTGATCAATGACTTTTCCGGACCATCTCGTTGACTTATGCAACCGCGCGTCGTGCCAACGAACTTGAAATTAATTGCCGACGTGGTACACATCTATAGGCGTGCAAACACTGATATTTCTAGCGTCGAGTGGGGTGAACCACCTAACACTTTCGACGCCCAGTAGCGCGCGTCTTTTTGTTGTTTACGCGAAACCGTGCGAGCCTTTCGCGGAACTTGTTCCTTTCGTTTAAGGTCGTCCCAAGGTCGTAGCCATTTTTCCCTCTACTAATTCTACTTTGTCTGTTTTTATTGGACAATTTTGAGTGTCTACTCGTATCAATCAAAGAGGAACTACTCCAAATACACATTGAAGATAGATCTACTTTATGTTTATATGAAATGAGATTACTCAAATTGTTGTACTTTAAAATTTAACAAGAAAGAGTTTAATTCAATGTTCTCTTTTGGTCTTTTTGAATTAAGTCATTTGAAACGGGTGGAATGGAAATTCAAATGGAGTTTCAAAATACAACTTTTGAAATGTACAATTTACCATAATGAACTTTTAAGTAACAAATAAATAAATCTTCGGTATGTGTTTAAAATGGTATTTTCTTCGTCATTAAATGTACATAATATTCCGTTTCGTTTCGGACAATTCGAAACGAAAAGTCTGTCTAAAATCCACGAGGGTATTTTGTTTCCGTTGACTTGAGATAGACCATTTTTTGCCTACCGAATATGTAAATAAATGCGAAACTCGTAACATGACATCATCGGCGTATCAATAAACGCGGTTGCTTCGATACGAAAGCCCGCGATGATGAATCGCGTTGACACAGATTGCCAATGCGGTTTTATCGGTGCGATTTTTCGTTTGCGACCGCGGGATCAAATGTTACGGCAAACGAAATCGAGATGACGCCTCGGCGGCGCCGCGATCGCACGGTCCGCCGGCGAGGTCTGGTTTCGCTCGATCGCACGTCCCGAACGAAGTCACGCCGCGCCTGAAACCTTATCTCGCGGCAACGGCCACGGTAACGCCACGAAGCCCGGGATCTTGCCGCGGCGATAAAGCCGCCCGACGGCAGAAACAAAAGTCACGCGCAAGAGACAGATAATGCCGCGCGGCGTTGATAAATATTTGCCGGCGCGCTCGGAAGGCCGGCTCATTTGCTTATCGTCGTTACGACGTTACCCTAATCAAGCCCCACGGAATCGTCGCGGAATTCTCATCCGGATTAGCCGGCGCTCCGAATCCGCTCCACTGATTCGACAAGATGACGCCTGATGTTGTTATGTTAATAACTTCAGTCAACTTGCAGCCAATCAGCCGCCACCTTTTATTTTCCCCGACCAATCGCGCGACCGTCGGGCTGATAAGTTTAATTGCGCGCGGTTCTCACGGTGAGTTCGTATTTTCAGCGAATACAAGTTCATTTCGAGAGAAACGTATTGTATTACGAAGAAGATGACCGACGATCTGGAAAAATTCGGGGAAATCGAGGGTTTGCAGATTTACGGATAAGTCGGGATTGAGAGAAGGATTGGATGTTTTAGAATGTTCAACAACCTTGTCGCAATTAAATTTGCATTTTCATTTTTAAGTAATAATTTTCGTCCACGTGAATGACAGTTAATACAAGAATAAAATATAATCAATAATAGCTTCAGATATCATTCTCATCCACTGTACTATTACTGTTTTATTAAAAGTAAAAAAATTACTTGGAAAAAAAGTGTATTAAATTATTAAATTAAATTTTTCGGGAAAATACGATCGACGGTTTAAAGTTTGTCGTAATTTCATTGAAGTTATATTTTATGAAGAGAATGTATATTTTTGAACTTTGAATATATCGCAATGTGGTTGCGAACGAAGATATTACGCTGACGATGGCACGCTCGAGTTCAACTCGAGCCAATCGTTATTTTGTGCCGCGCGCTGCAGTCGCTGTATAATATGATAATTAATCTTTCGTCTTTGTTATCTTTTTTACATTTTCGAGGTTAAATTGTCCACAGTGATAAAAAAGTGTACATTGTAAAAAAAAACATTATACAAGTTGAAATTAAATTTTCAATAATCTGTATTTTTTATCAAAATTCAAAGCAAAAGTTTAATACAGAAATACGCGAAAAGACATAGCATGAAAGGCTCTCGGGTATCGTTATACCTGATAGGAGATTTTTTTTCATAAATTAAGTTCATCATTTCTGCCCAATAGCTATAATAAGTTTTCAATTTATTTTCAGATATATTTAAGTATATACTGAGACTTCTTAATAAACATTATAAGCAAATAATACACTTTTATTTATTTGACAATTAAAAATGTGTATGGAAAATGGAATGGTAAAATGATTACAATAACAATACATTTATATTAAAAATAATAATAATAATAATAATAATAAATAAATAGATGGAATAGAACCGAACGGAATCATCTTGCGTAATTAAACCCCCAAAGGCGATTTGAAGAGTGGCATTTTGCGATTGAAATTAAGTACGCGGAAAAATTGCAAATTTGCTTCGAACTTAATTCCTTCGGCCGTGCTATATTTTTCGATTATACGGCAATTTATGGCATTTAACGCGAGTTGCGATATTATAACGCTTATCAACTCTCACTTCTTCATCGCTGTGTGAGACGTTCCTAATCGATAAACCGTCAATTAAAAAACTTAAAGCCCCCTCTGTCGTATACCAAAAAGTAATTTTCAAAAATCGCGAAGAAACGCGCGCGCTCTTTTAAAACGGGGTTCATGTTCTCGTTATCTTTTTAACCCCGTCGTACCATCCTTATCTGTTATACTAGTAAAGACCGAAAACTTAGCTCTCGGCAAGTGACGTCGTTTTCGTAGCATTTCAGTTTTCCAGCGATTCGATGTAAAGCGAAAACAAATACATCGTCAATATTCGTTCACATTTTAACTTTTATTGGAAAACAAATTTCATTTGTACTGTCAATGTAAAATTTGTGCATGATGTGCAAATATACAAAGTATGTAAAAAAAAGTGCCAACAAATTATGAGTTTGTGACTCTCAAAACATATCTATTTAATAAGATAATTTTAATATAAAACACACTGTAAAAAATACCTACTGAAATTCAGTTCATTTTGTCCCAGATTTTAAGATTTCTGAGGTGACTGAACGAAATTAACTGAATTTCTATATACTTACTTAATTTAAGATATTTTTCTTACTTAAATTAAGAAAAGTGTACTGAATACAATATTCTGAATGAATTCTAACCTGTGAAAAAATGAAAGTGTGTAGTAATTGTAATATTATACATATGTATAATTATATTTAATAGAATAATAATAATATAATACCTAAAAATATTTAGATATATATTTTTTACGTTTATTAACAGAAAAATGAATTAGATTGCTGTTATAATACTTGTCGAATAACCAAAAAAATTCTATAACTTGTTACTAATGTATCAGTCCTGTTAAATATCTTAATTTTACGGACTGAACAAAATTTTTAATCTTACAGTTTCCATTACTCTTACAAGCAAAATTCTTAATAGCGGTTTTTCATCTTAGAATCAGTAGTCTTTTTAAACTTAAAATTACCTGTTTAATTATTCAGTTGTAGAAAGGATCTGATACTTCTTCTAAGAGCATTTTACCTTCTTATATTCAGTTTCTTGATGCTTATTTCAAGTACGAAAATCAAAGTAAGATTGATTCTGACTGAATTTCAGTAAGCTGATGCTGGAATTCAGTCTCCCGGAATGCACGATTTTTTACAGTGCAAATAAAGAATTTGTTGTCTAATTATGATATACAGTATTTAATTCATACTATTACGAAATTTTATTCCACTCTAACGATTCATTATTTTAATTTTGGAAATCTTTTTTACGAAGTTACTTTTCAAAAATAATTATCGACGACGCAAAAACTAGCTTCAATTTCCGCAGAAGCATGTTTATTGGAACGCTGAACGTAAATGTACTCGGTGTGTCAGTTGTCATTAGATAAGAAATCGAACGAAAGCAAACGCAAGTCGGCTGGAAAAGTGGAACTAATTAGGCGACGGGGCTTCAAAGACGAGCGACTTTGGGACCGAGCGGGCCTCTTCGGCGATTCGCACTGATCAACCAAAATCATTTTTACAGCGCTTTTTTAGCTTACGTCATACGTCCGTATCAGGTCTGTGTATTACGATGCGCTCTCAGTCGCCGTCGCTCGCGACCTCTTGCAACGAATTTCGCAAGCACATTATTTTCTCGCTCAGCCTTACACGCGCTCGCCAGGCTTCGTCCTATAAATAATTGAATGAAATAACGATAACGATAACGCCAGCGCGCATTCAACACTCGACCGTTTTAATTTGAAAATTATAAAACATTTTTAGAAAATTATTTATTGTACAAAACGTAAAATCGAACAATCAAGCCGATTAAAATACCAATACCGAATCAATCGCTGTAATTTATTATTTATTTTTTTTCATCAAACGATGGTAATAAAGTAGTTGAAACATCGTATTGGAATTTTTTTTTCGTATCCGTGACGATACTTGAAATGGGAAATTGGATAGTGCGAATTTCGTTTTACAACAGTGGAATTTTTGTGTACACGTGTCCTTTTGTTTGCACTTTTTTGTTCCTATTTGAAAAACATTGTCATTACGCGAAACAACATAGCAGGGACGTATTATAGGAACAGAAGATTGTCTGTCGTTCGACGCTCGGGTCCGCTAATACATTTATGACACAGTTGCGCGGAAAACTGTGTCACTCCGTGCGAAGCTCGCGCGATTCGTAATCGTGGAAAAGGCGAATGCAAAAATAACAGCGAGCGAAATGCAACGGCCGAAGGATTCCGCGTGCTTTAATTTCCGTAACTCTTTTTCTTCATCTTTCCGCTTACTCTCAACCTGGCGGGATGGATGTATTTTCCAGCATCGGTTGTTTTTACGATCGATCGTCCGCTATTACGCATTGGGCTCGAAAAATTGCGTCCAATCGAACGAATCGCTCGAAATGGTTGCAATCTGTAACTTTTATAAACATTTTTTTATTTACTCACAATGAATAAAACGTTTATATAAATGTTTGGAATGCTTCAAATTTAAATGCATCATTTGTTTGGTATCAATTCAACATGTATGAAAATCTTTTTCAAATTAGATACACACGAAAATGCTTTAAAACGTAATACTAATACGTAAAATCAATTCAATAGATAATCCAATTGAATGGATAAGCTCTGAATTCAGTTAGGCAACTTTAAACACTTTTTCAAAATGTTTTTTTAAATTCTTATTTAGAGTTTATCATTTAGCGGATTGTTAGCGATACGTTTGTTAAAGTGTGAATATTTAAAAAGTATGTTTGCGGTGTAAACAATAAGGCGCGAAAATCACTTTTGTTAAGTAGTTTAAACAGTAGAAATAATATGATTGGTTTTTAAACACTTTTCTCTCGCAATAACACCGAATATTTTGAAATGTAAATAATCCGATAGGAAAACGTTAGCGAGCAGCTCTCTCGCGACGAAAGTTGCCGGTGAAATTTTCTTACGAGAAAAATATTCACTTGGAAATAACCACGCAGCTCGCCTTAAGACAGCCACGATATAAAACGTTAACCTCAAATTGTTTAGTAAAACTCAAACCATTGTTTTCTGGCCATGCGAATCGATATTGAATGAAAAATTGCAATCGAAAATTAATTAGTTTCCTACATCAAATTGTAATTGAAAACGAACGTTATATTAAACTGACTTTCCCTCCAGGAAACAGCGTTGCCATGTTTAACTGACACGAGCGTTATAGATTGGTGTCACCTATAGAGAATTGGCAACTCAGCATATTTCGTCCAATCACGATGCGTGATAGAATAAACGGAACGAGAACGACAAAAATATTTCAAGATGATTAAAAACTCTTGATTAAAACAACAAAATTGAATCATCAAGAATATCGGAAATTACAGGTATTCTGTTTTTAGTATATTTAAATTAAAATGAAAATTTTAAAAACGTTTTTCACACCTGAATGATAAAATCGCTTTTCTTTTACAGATTATTCCAACTTAAGATTGTTTAATAAAAAATGGAAAACGAAAGGAATAAAAAAATGTTAAAAACTTGCAGAAGATATTTTTTAAAGTGTCTTTGTTATCTTAAAATCATTACTTGTTAACAAATAGTGTAAAATAACGACACAAGTTCATTCTAAATATTACATCCTCATTATATTTCCAATATTAATATCTATAAATAATAATACTAATAATAATGTATTTATTATTAATAATTATAAATACATCATTTATACAATCACGTGTATAACAAGCAGTCAGTCAACGTTGAAAAACGGTTAACAAAGGTCGAAAATGTCTTATGGATGTTCATATTTCAATAGTCTACCAGATATTGCATTCTGTTACTATTTACTATTTCTGTTACTATTTCTCTGTACAAACGGCTAAAGATCTCCCCAGCGAAATGGAAAAAAGTTGGAAAAATGGATTACACGATGGCGAAATGGTCGCAGGCCGGAGGTTCGGCCTCCGAATCGCCGTGTACGTGGCAAAAAAAGCCGTCGAAGCCGAGCAACAAAGGAAACGAAACGTCGATGAGTCCAAGCCGAGTGGGCTGGTGCGGACACTCGCAGCTAACCACGCGTCGCCGGCGTCATGATCTGAGCCAGCCACCTGTGAATCCTGCCTGAAAGTCTAGAAACACCTGTTACGTTACTTCGTAAACATGAGACATTCTGTTTCTGTTTATTTTCGTACTCTGCATGAATTCGATTCATTGAGTGCGTTTCAATTGACAGGGCTCTGGCTTGCCGGTCGAGCGGCGGCCACCAGGTGGCGCCAGCGCACGGCCCGGGACGCCTCCTCGGCTTGCCCTCGCCGTCCGAGATCTTGCCACTTTTGCTCTTTTTATCCAAAGGAATAATCAATAACCATCTTGCAGCTTGATGGCAAAATAAAAAAAAAAAAACGGAAATAACAAAACTGACAAGGGAAACGATTGGAAACCGGGGAAATGTAAATACACGAACAGCGGGAAAGAGAAGGGAATTTACAAGACTTTGAATTAAAGAAATCAAATAAATTTTCTGACAAAACGTATTTGCAATCATGAACAATCGATAACAAGGTGCAGGACTTGTTTAGCGAATCTTCGATGAACAGTTTCGCATAACCGAATATTACTTTTCGTAGATTAATCAACGAATCGGCATTTCGTTGATCCTTTTTCCTATGAAACGTCGATTTGCGTTCATGCACTTTCGAATCGACCATTTTTCTTGCTCAATACTTGACTCTTCGATCTCGCAGGATGCTTGCTTAAAGAGAAAAGGATTAACAGGGGATATTGAGCAAAAGGATGTATAATGTGAAGTAAAAAATTGCGGTAACGTGGCCGACAATTTATCACGCGTTCACGTAACGGTGAAAAGGAAATGCGTGAAAATTGCGCGGCGAATGGGTTGCCTTTGATTATCGATCGGACTATATTTCGATTGGGATTAGTCGCAATATCCTTGAAAGGATGCAGATTCGCCGCGTTGACTGTATCGGGTAAAGTCGCTCGTTGGATAACACGAGCTACAAAACCACGCGCGTCTCTGCGTCAGAGGATGACGTCAACCTCGTTCCTGATCGCGCGGATCTCTCCGAGCACTTTCAACATTGAACTTTAATGCTTCGAATTGAAGTTTAACGCTTTCGAAAGAGTTCGTGCAATTCGTAGATTCACGCATCAACTCTGACGACGACGGATCCAATTTCACGCCTGTTCAACAATTTTTCTTTCATTCTTTCTTTCTTTCGTTCTCTTTCCCCGTTTTCGTTCAAGTGCTATGCTTTTTATTCTAAACATGTTCCCGAGTAAACATTGCTCATTTCGGAATAGTTTTGCGTTGTAAAGTCGAATGCTTCCTCTCAACACACGGAAAAATCTGTTGAGTTGAAACTAGCGAAAATTTCAGTTGTAACCTTATTCAGTTGGATTTACTATGAATATTCAGTTAAATTCACTGAATTTCCAGTTGGATTTACCAAATCTTCATTTAAAACAAAGCACTGATATTCAGTTGTTTCGACTGAAAATTTCAGTAGTGACAATTTTAAAATTCAGTTGAAATTACAGAATATTGTTCATTTTTTTCTCAGTGAATGTTCTCCTTTTTCAAAGTACATTTCTTTAAAAGTTAATAAAGAATCAAATATTTTCAAGGAGTTTTAAATTAAATGACTTCGACATTTGTCGTAAGCCTTGTGAAAATGCTTTTGTTTCGAGACAAAAATTTGTATTTGTTTTTTAATTTTAATTTTTCGAATGTAAAGTAAACATGGCTTATTGTATTTTATAACAAGTTTGTATTGCAAAATTGAATGATAGTTTACGATTTTTAAAATTTGGGTAAACAGTAAAATATATGTTTAATTTTGAACGAAATAATAATTAATAGCAGTTGTATTTATAAATTCATACGAAATTGTACGATTTATAGAGATATTCGTAATGGAAAGTACGACTACGTTGCTTTAAAATGCCTTTGTGAATTCGTTATGTTAGAATCTGATTTCATCTTTACAAATTTTTATAAGGGATATTTCAATATTGAAACATATCTGTAATGATTATAATCAAAATTTCGATGAATTCATTCATTTGTCCAATTATACTTCCAAATAAAGTGTCTCAATTTCAGACATTTTTGATAACTCAGACACCAGACACAATGCATCTAAATTAAAGACATTGTTTTTCTCATAAACGCGAAAAACGTTTCGAAACATCTTAAAAGGAAACGTTTGTTTTTTAACTGTACAGTAATATTGTCGAGATTTTTTTTCAATCGCTTGAATCGAAATTGTGAAAATTTCGATTCAAGCGACTTTTCCTAAGAGTGATGATATTTTAAATTTAAAGAATAGGAAACTTAAATTCAACGATTATTTTGTAAATTACCATTATTCTTTATATAAAATTTACTATATATTTTTTTTAACTTTTACACTGTTTGATGATTTGAATTTGTCCGCAAAAAATATTGAAATGCCTTGCATATCAATTCAAATTAAAAAAAAGTTTTAGCTACCAATTTAATTAGATAAATTGAACCACTGTTGAAAAACAAATCTTAAAAGTAAGACGAAGAAATAGGGCCCTTTAATCATTTCAAATTTGTCGCTCAACAGTTGTTTATTGTTTTCGCGGTGCAAGCAAACTGATTCCGTATCGATCAATATATAGACGCAGCCTCGTTTGATAGGACGCTGGTTATTTTCAGCGCCAAACCGAAGAGGGGGCAAGCGTTGACGTTACAAATGAAATCATTTCTATGCTTTGCACACCCACATCGAAAACCTGCCGATTGTCATAAGAGGGATGCGTTACTAAATGTTTTTGCGCGCAAATTGTATGGTGGCAAAATTGCTTTTAAACTGGACAATTACTTTCGTCACGATTTAAGCCTCAACGATTTGATCTCGCGTGAGTCATCAAGTAGAATTGAACGAATATTTCAGCCGGAAAAACCGGTGCTACGAAAAAAAAAAAAATTACAAAAATCGTTTCAAACTGTTCAAAAATTACTCTGCTATAACAAAAAAGAATTTATCATATTTAAATTGTAAATGCCTTTTACAAATGAAACGCTGTTGTTTATTTCATTCCTAACTTTAAACATTTAACAATTTTCGCAAAACATTTATTTCATTTTCAATGCATAAAAGTTGCAACATTTGCAACTTTTATGCATTGTCCGCGCTTTTTCAATGCAATTTAATTTTGTTCTCGATCATCCGATTTTCATAAAATTTGATATGAAATGAAAAAATTTTACAATTAAAAATTTGACAATAAGGAAACTTGATTAAAAATTGTTCATTTTTGAACGAAAAAAAATACATTTCATATTTTATTACGTAAATGAATCATTGCTTTTGATCGAGTGCGTTCCCTCCATAACGTCAAAATAGACTTATTATGTTTATTTCAATTAATAATAGGGGAAAAATAAGGGGTCAATCGGACACTTCGAAGGTTGACGAAAAGACAAATCACGATAATTTGCCCTCTTCTTTTGATGAAACGCAGCTTTGGCGATTCGCGAAGCTCTACGAAAAATTAAGTAATCTCACGACACGGAAGCCCGACGGTTGTTCGGTTGCGCGGACTTAGCGAATGGAAATGCGGCTTTGTTGGTTTTGATCAGGCGTGGGCGGAAGCGCGCGACTAGGACGCCGATGGATGTGTCACAGGAAGCGGAAATCGGTTGCGTTTGTCAACTTTTTACAAACTGATACGCCTGCAATTAATTGCCCGTTTCCACTCACGTCAATTGCAAAGCCTAACGAGCGATTACAAAAGCGACTGTTTATTTGCCTCCTCGACGTATTTGCTTATTTGTTTTCAAACAGGAGTGAACAAGCAAACGAATTGAAGTAATTGGCAGGGCGAAAAAAACAATCGAAATCGATGAAAAAGTTGATTTTATTGCAAGATAATAAAATTTGAGAAACGTTTTGACACCTCGAAAAATACTATTTGCAAATTATTAGTCGCGAGCGGATTCTTTTTGAACCACTCTATCTGGCCACTATTTGATGTAAATGATCTACTTTTATATTAAGTAAGTTAATATACTTTAATGTAAATGTACCAGTCATTGACGGCGTCTCAGTTGTCATTATAACAATTTTAAAAATACTAATTTGTAAACTAATAAGTAAATTCATTTTTCTGGAATAAATGTATGAAGATTATAACGTCAAACTCAAATTCACGCAGTACAACATAATTTCAGAATATACTTTAATGCGTTTCAATATTTTGTGCAATAACCATCATTGGTACCAATTGCCAATAACTCTTACATTGACCTTGATTCAGATTAAAATCTACTATATTTCAGATTTAACTATTCTATAAAACACAATTTCACAAATCTAATATTTGCACAACATAATTATAATATCAAGCGACTGAAAAACATACAAAAATTTTCTTAAAGGATATATAAAAAATAATTTTTAAAAAGTCCATGATACTTTAAAACACAGTAATTTTTTGTCTCGCTGTACCCAGAAAAATAATGAATAAAGAATGAAAAGTTGAAAATTTGAAAAACGTTCAATAAGCATCGTGTTTTTTATAATGCGCGACAATAAAATAATTTTAACAACAAAATTAGGGTGGAAACGCGGTAATACAATTTCGTCAGAAATTAGTGAGTTTTAATCACTTTGTCCGGAATTTGTGTCAGAATCGCCAGTTTTCCCTGTTATGCCGCATTTGCACAATGTAATTTAATTTTCGTGCAAATGATCGCTGTGACAGGCTAGGCGAAACCGTCTCGAAAACATTGGCCAGGCACATTTGCTAATGAAAAACACAATAGCCCTAATAAACAATCCACTCAGCATTTATACCGACTCGCCCAACACACTTCCACTCGTGCACACTTCACTCCTTGCATCGCGCTTTAATTTACTACACATGCTTATTACACGTGAAATTAAATTCTTTTTTTAACCACGTCGGTTGAATAAACTTAATTTTACTTTTAAATTATAAAACAATATATATTTAATTGCAACCAACGACGTTCATATTAATTATTGCAAAATTTAAATGTTTAATCTAAATTTCATTAACTCGCTTATTCATCGTTCACTTATATATTATGATTTTTGTTAATAATTAGTAATGTATGAGTAGAAATTAATTACACGATGAAAATTGTAAACATTAAAAGTATAGTAAATGAAAAAGTAATAGAATACAGTTAGAAAAATATATTGAAAATATTGTTACACAAAATTGTTATTAGACGGTAAATTAATGTTTGCAGATTCATTGCTGCAAAACTAATAAATCAAGAATGTCGCTCTTTGTACCATAAATTGCAATTAATTTCATCCTCGTTTACTGTCAAATGTTAAATATTTCTCTGCACATCAATTTGTAGTAAGACGACTTATCGAAACTCAAAGTATTTTTGAATTTTTCTTTATAAATGCAGGTTCAAAGTAATCCTAAATATCAATTTTATGTCAAACATATTTGTACTTAATTACAAATCAATTGCAATCAAGCTTAAAATCAAAATTTGGCAACCACCTTTGGATGGTCACAAACAAACTCACGTACATCTAATTGAAAGATCCATCAAATGGCAAAACTTTTAATTGAATTTCATTCTACGTTGCCGCTTCGATTGAAACTTATTGGTTTCATCGCTTTTATTGAATTTTACTGTGAATCTGTAATAGTGTTGAGTAGCATCATGTAACAATATGCAATTTCATTTGATTATCAATTTACAGCAACCTGTGCGATCAAATTGAATTAAAAACTAATTTTGCAATTTAATATTCGGCCAAAGTAATGCCCATTCTGAAATTTCCATCCTCCGTTAAATGAAGTACAATATTGATGGAACATTGAAAGTAGATTTACATATCATTCATTACTTTTCTAAGCAAGCGAAACATTATTTTTGACTCAACGATAATTGACGCGAACAAACTTGTTGAGCCGTTTTGAAACATTTTTTTAATGTTACAAAATCCAGAAAATGATTTCACATGTCCACTGATAATTTCTTATTATAAAATTACGCCACTATCATTACAACAAAAGTAATTTCCATCAACAAAGTTAAAACAATCCTAATTTAACAATAAACGATAAACTTAAAATTAAAATTCAAACTCGTCTTTAACCTCACAGAGCTAGAAATAACTAACAATTTTCAAGTAAAAAAATTTTCTAGGTGATAAAACGTGACTTTAATTAACATTACTTCAATTTCAAAAAAAGAAATTATTGATTTCCAAACATGTCATGAAAATTCAAGTAGAAATTGTACGGCCCGATCGGCATCGATGTAACCCCGACGAGTCACTTTTTCTGATCAGGCCTCCGTGTGGAAAAAACAGTTGCCTGATCAGGGCCACATCGGTACCATGCGTAAGGCCTCATCAGGTCTCGAAGCGTGTCCGCGGTATCGCGGCGATTCAAACGCCGCGGCGTCGGTGGCGCGAGGTCGGTTGGTAAGCCTGGTTTAGTGTACGCAGGCGCCAGCAGGGGGCGGCAGTGTGCGACTGTTGCCGAGAGTGCTCGAGTGTGATGCCTGATAAGTCAGGCGATGGATGCTCTGGGCCGTGCTCGCGCTTGACCGCCGTGTTTTGACAGTTTGCTAGCGACGCGAGCGCCTTCGGCCAGTCGATCGAGTACAATTGACGGCTCGCGACAGCCGCCCGCCGTCCAAGCCCCCGATCGTTGTGGTTCGCGCGCGCGCGCGCTCGCGCGCCCCGACCGAGCGCGGCGTCCGTTCTGCGTGATCCGTCGGCCGTTCCCAGCCGCTCGGCCCGACTCGCCCGCCGACACCAAAACAAGCCGCGAGCCATGGAGGCCATCGCCAAACACGACTTCACCGCCACCGCGGACGACGAGCTCAGCTTCCGTCGCAACCAGGTCCTCAAGGTGCGTCCGCCCCGACAACACCGGCCCTCTTTGTTCCGAGCCACTTTTCGCTATTGCCGTCCGCCACTTTTCCTCCCCCTCCCCGCCTCAGACCCGTGTCGCCCTCTCACTCGCGCGGCCCGCTCTGTCTCTCTCGCGCCGCCTGTCCCTTCATTTTCTTCGTCTCGCTCCGTCTCGGCCCATCCTTCTCCCTCTCTCTCTCTCTCTCTCGTTCTTCAACGTTTCTTCCCTCGTTCCTTTTATTTTCCCTTTTCTTTCTGCCCACTGATTTTTCAATCGCGCCTTTTGTTGCCGTTTCATTCGGCTCGTCCTTTTATCGCCCCCTTTTCTCATTACTTTTATTCGAGTCTTTATTTTCTTTCTTCTTTTGGTTTCAGGTTGTCTCTTTGATGCGTTTATTTCTTCGGTTACGTTTGGTCGTGGTTTTTGTTTCCAGTTTGCTTGCGCTTAAACTTGCATTTTCAGTCAGTTATTGCACTTGCTACACGTCGATCACGATACGCAAGCGTCGCCGAGCAAGCGCCACGCGCTGCGAAAGAGGAAAAAAATCTCGTGCCTTTTATTACAACGTTTTCGTCGATGCGGGGTTTCGCTGGCGAGGTGTTGTTGCCAGGTTCCTCGGACAAAGGGGGTTACAGGGCGCAAAGTGGTGGCCGTCGTTCAAATTGGGTCAACCTGTTTTTCGACCACTTTTCAGCCCACTATAAATCAGTCGCCTATGATTCATTGATTTCGCTTGATTTCACTCGCCAGTTGTTTGCATTTTTATTTCCTCGAAAAGTAACAGTGGTTTTTGTTTGAGTATATGCTGGTAAAAGTGTTATGTAAATTTACGTGGATATTGGTTACATAAATTCAATATTTATTTCTTGATTTCGTTGATTTCAAATGCATTTATTGAGCTGCTAATTTTTCTTTTTCTTGATTTTATTAAGATTATCCGTTCGCTTTGTTTGTACGGTCGCTCATCAAGATATCGTCTAATAGTTGTCCTAATGTAATTATATGGCAATCAAAGTCAACAAAGTGAAATCTGTTTTTTTTTTTTTTTTTCTATTTTAATATCAGAAATAATGTAGTACTATTTCAAAGTAATATTTTATATTCAACTAATCAACGGAGAGTAAACCAAACAAAACTGTAGTTGTTGATTGTAGTGGTTCAACAGTTCTAAATCATGCTTTTTCTCTTTATTTTTTACTTTGAGTTATAACATCAACATATATTAACATAATACACTAATAGTAATTCAATTATACATTGTTATTTGTTTGTCTGTTTTATTAGTTCAGTGATTTTTTTGATAAACATTTTAATTAAATTTTAATATTTCATTATTAAAATGTTTCATTTACTTGTGCAAGCAAAAAATTAATCACTCTTCTAAAGCGACTATTTTGTGTGTGAATGAAAACATTTGTTGCTCTCTAAATTTAACTTTAAGTTATTATTGGATGCAGAATATACTGTTTGGTAAAAAGATGTTTTATCCCTTTAGCTATAATTACAGTCATTGTTTAACATTGAACTTGGAAAAAGAACTATTGTCCAAGTTTTCATAAAATGGTAAACACTATCTCTGAATTCCTTTTATGCTATTTGTTTTTCACTATTCCGTGTTTCAGTATATTGATAGAATAAAATTCTATGCTGATATACTGATAAGTGAAAGATACTATAGAACTATTCTAATAATTGAATCAAATATTAATTACAAATTTAGTATAAAAACTTTTATAGTAAATATATATAATCTGTTTACTGTCTACACTTAATTGTTATTAGAACAGTTACTCCCACATTTGAAATTTGTACTTTCAGAAAATATAATATCTTTTTCTTCGTTTCTTTTATCAAAAATAATTAAATGAAAAATGATAGAAATAGGTCAAATGACAAAATCGATATTTTCCATTTTGCACTGCAGACCTTATTTACTTTGCATTGGAAATTCTTCTGCAGAAGTGATTTCGTCAAGAGTATTAAGATAAATTTATAATTTCATTCAAAAGGATCTTGAATGGTATAGATTCATTAATTTTTTTTTCTTAGAATTGCACTTAGAATATTTATTAGGAACAACATTATTAATGTTTTAGTAGTGCAAATATGTGTATGCTCTGTAGAGAATGATTGTTTAATTCATTATAAGAAAGTGAATGATATCAATTTTAATTTATAATTGGCGATAAACAATTTTAAATCAAAATATTAAAAACAAATATGAAATTGAGAAAATTTATGAGAATGTAATAAAAAAAGGTCATTAAAAATAGATATAGATGCACCTGAGTATATTAGAAGGCTATTTTTAAATGTGAACTTTTATTTAATTTTTTTTTTTTTTTTTTTTTTTTTTTAATTCAAGTTTTAATATAATTCCAAACTCTTGGTCATAACAACACCGCACAGCAGCAATATCGCTCACTTGCACGCCACCCGCATACTGTCTTAAAAAAAAAGGATCAGTTACATCAACATCATAACCAGAATCTGAGAGATTAGTTCGCGTCACAAGTACATGTCGGTTGACAGCATCATCAGTATTTTTTCAACAAAATTCAACAATAACAACAGATAAAGACCGCATGACATAAACAAGTT
>JABFOV010002788.1:0-18554 GCA_022817685.1 Aradophagus sp. ZL-2020 | reverse complement strand
TTACCTTGTTGTTGTTTTCGCGAAACTTGATTGGTTCCATTGTTCAAGAACTAGAAATGGCGGAACCAATAGCTACGCGTTTACCTTTGACAAACCTGTTGGCTTAACTCTTATTATAGTGACTCTATTATGACTATACGGTTCCTTCATGACACTGAGCTCCATCTACTTCATCGTTTATTACATATTACTAACAACCTCGTCGGTAACTTCAACGCTGCCAAAACGTTCCTTCCTTATCGACCGTCGGCTCAATGGACGGATAACGGATGCACATAGTACAGATAAATAAGCGACCTTTGATTACGTTCACATTGTCTTGTGTCAATTGAAGTGTTAACATTGAAGCCTTTCGTTAAAGTCATACTATTTTATTTAATGATTACTTTTTTTCAATTATTCGTCACTTAGGTGCATGTTTAAAACATGTTCTCACATAAATTAATAGGAAACCGAATTATTTCCAACATGTCTTTATATATTTATGTTTGTAAACTTTATTCAAATTTAAATTATTCTCGCGGCACGACAAATTAACCTCCAATATCATCATAAATATATTTCCAGAACCTGCTCATAGTCAGATAATGTCAGTATTTCCCAAAACTGTTTTCAAATAGAATTTCAGATCTAATTTACTCTTCCTGATTTTCTTTCAGTTTTTCGTGTAATATTTAATGTTTTAAATAGTTTCAACAAAAACAATCAACTGAATATTTCCAGATACTCACTTTTTATTTATTTATTTTTTTTTTTATTTATATAAATTTGTATATCAATTCAAATGATAAATTTGCATGCCGTGATATATTTATTAATGCATAAATAGCATCAAACAAGTTTTAAAGTTTTTAATGAACAAATAAATAAACACGCAAATTAAGGAGGAAGGAAATTAGTAATTTGATTAAAAAAAAAAAAATAAATTGTTACATTCTATACTTGACACATTGTATTAGTGTATTATATAATATTTATTTAAATACATATACAAGACAATAATAATAAATTATAAAATAGTTTCATAGCTGCCACACTATAGTAAATAAATAATGATAAATTATCAAAAACGTTGATCAACAAAAAAAACTTTCAAATCTTTAAAACGTATTAGTAGTAGTAAGCGCTAAAGTAACTGGAATCACTGAGCCGCAACGCCTGCAGTCACTTACATCAATAATTTTCTAGAGGATAAACCGTGTATATCACTTTTTATTTCTAGTCCTGAAGAGGTTCAAAGAAAACATCGAACGATGTAGCGAATGCACGTAATTATAATTATGCCTATTAAACATGTATAAATGTACATAAGGTTTATAATCATCTCTGTAAAAACAACGCCAATTATGAAATCAAGGACTATTGGAAAATGAGAAGCTGGTGGAGCCAGCTGGTACCATTGTAAATAACCTTTATACATGACTGAAGGTAAATGAAGACTGTTATTTATTGAATCGTTTGATCACAACTGAATTGCTTGAATTTAAATTGTTTCTTAGCTTTTCTGACAATCATAACACGAACTGACATTTGGTTAAAACGACTGATTTCATAGGTAGTAAAGTTAGGTAAATTTTTTGAACAAAATATATTTGTAAACAAGGAGTTTACTATCGAAGATTATTTTACATAAAGATTACAGTCGAATAAAAAAATAGATATCAATAATCCTGCATCTGCCCTTCGAAATTTTGTTAATGCCTCTATTGAGACATTAATTGTTACGTTTTTAAGAAAGCTGGAAGCAATCCACTGTCAAAAACACAAAATATAATTGCAGGATTGATACATGCAAAAATAAAAAAGAAATTAAGAAAAAGTTGATAACAGCCATTTTTAATTAAATTATTGAGTCATCAGTTGAAACGTATATCTTTTTAAAATTGATTGTTCACACTCGATTAATGCAATCCAGTATAATATATGTGTTTAATTCATTTATTCATTATTAGCAATTAAGTTTTGTTCCTAAATGTTATTGATTCATGGCATGACTCTATTTTTATTATAATATAGTAATATTAATCTATATATATAACTCTCAAGTTCAAATTCTCATGATGTTTAATATTGAAGCAACTTCTGTTGTCTATTTAAATATTTTATGCTCCATAATAATTTTACTGCTGAATTTTTTTAACTAAAACGTTGGAAAAATGTTTGTTTCAGATAAAACAATTACAAAATGGACAAAGCTATTCCAATGAGCTGGATAAACCAGCTGTTACTAGCCTCGAGCATTGGCTGCACTATCTTGTGTATTATCATACAGCAGTGGTTCGGTTTATCATCGCTGCCAATTTATGTTCCAATATCTTGGGCAATCATTGTAACCACTGCATCCACCTGGTTGAGCTGTTGCATACTAAAACGTGCGGTCAAAGCGACTGCTCCAGTTAATGTGGAACCACTTTTCAGCTGGATCGGTTCAAGGTTCAAAGGCAACAGCCATTATTTTAAATTTGGCAAACCAATGGCTCCTGGGAAGTTCGTAATGACTAACAGCATCAAAGACAAAGATCTTGTTTCGATAGCCAAAAGTCAGAGTATTGAAGTTAATGGCGATGACCAGGGATGTCTTGGTCAGGATCGCATTTCTAAACTGGTCAATGAAATTAATACGACCTTTGTTCGTAGTTGGTACGATAATATTAGTAATGATCCAACGTTTCCCGAAGAGACAAGGGCACTATTGAGACTGCTTTTGATCAAGTTCAATGAGCAGGTCGCATCAATGGATAAAGTCAAGTTGGTTAATCAGCTGGCCGATGTTTTGTTGTTGCACTTCAAGGAGTATAGAAGGTAATTCTGATGAAAAATACGTATTTGCGAAGAAACATTTCACTTAATCAAAATAAATTCATTTTCATTTTAATATAATTGAGCCTGATCAATGGCAAAATAAGTTTCAATGTGAAATGATAACAATTGTGATACACTCATATTCTTTGCAGGGCTCTGAGAAGAGTGGAAAAAGGAACTATGACCAACGTAGAAATAGCATATCGTCGGTCTCACTGTGGATCTCGTGGCACTTTAGCTTTAGAATACAGTATTTATCAACTAGTATCAGTATTAACCCGGGAATTCGTGCAGTGGGAACTTACAAGCTCGTTACCTTACAAAATGGTGTTATCAATATTAGCTAAGAAACTTCTTAAAACTATCGAATCTATTAGTTCTCCCGTTTGGATTCTTCAAAATCTACTCACTATGCTACATTCAACTGCAAATCTCAATCAGCCTGTTGAAGATGAAGAAAAAGTTAGTTCTTTGTTAGTTATTAGGATTGTCAGTGAGAGTTTTTTGTGTTTAATTTTTGAAATTCTAAGCCTTATATGTGACATTGTTTTGTTATTTCCTTTTTTCATTTTTCCATTTGTTTCCGTTTTAAAATATGGATGGATACCAAAAACATTAGAATCTTATGTATAAGCATGCCATTTATATATAACTTCATATAACTGTTTGCTTTTGTATATTATTTTATAACTTATATAAAATTATCATCATCTAGAATGTGGTGTCGTCAGCATTAAGTGATGGTATAGCTTCCGCAACTGCTGCAGTGATTCCTCGACCGTTGCCAAAGACAGAGGCCAAAAGTACAGTGGAAGCAACTGATCTTTCCAACAAGAAGCTAGATATTCCAACCGTGTCTATTGAGAAATCCACACTTTCCCTCGAAGGTCTGTCGAATGAGTCTCCTGGTCCAACCGGACATAGAGCTTTGTGGGGGGACACGGAACCTTCGGATTTGGATAAGGAAAGCGATTTAGAATTAACCGAAGACAAAATCTCCCCAGTTTATGAAGAATCCACTAATTTCGCTACAACCATCGAGCGCTTGCGTTGTCTCTTACAACAAAAATCTACTGCTACAACGCCATTGTAGGTGTCTTGATTACACTGTCAGATTTAACTTTTAAAGAAGAGTTTTCTATAGTTTCTTTACTTGTAAGAAGTTGAACGTGTCAGAATGAAAAAATATTTCGCTATATTAAATTTGTGGTAGTTTCATTTTGTCTACAATCTGAGTGTAACAGTACCCAATAAATTAAGCTTGAAGGTCCATTATGTGTCCAAATCTGAGGCTATTTTTGAACCAGATTAGATCCTTTCGAACAAAATCATTGATCTTGAGCAAAACTGGGCCTAAACTAGAGTCAGATTTAGACATAAGACTGAATTAATCTGGACTTGAAACTGATCAAAACAACATCAAATCTAGGTGCATTTGGTTCAATGGATAACATGTTAAGGTCTTCAAGTAAAGAAACGATATTTGTTACAAGAGAGTAACTAATTCAATAATAATTTTTTGGTAACATTAATTTAATTTTTTAGGCCAGTTGAAGAAAAAACCTGCATGGTGTATGATGGCTGCCAATTTACAAACTTGGCTATTCCTCATACAGAGTTTTACACCGCTGCTGATGGATCGCAACAACTTTTGTACTGTATACAGTTTGGCGACGTGGAACAACATGGAGTCGACACTTTTGAGCCAACCACTGCTACAGTCAGGCGACAGTATTCAGAATTCGTGCAGCTCCATCAAGCTCTTGAAAAAGTAATAAACATTTTTTTTACTTCATTCTAGAAAAAGACATTTTTTCTTGCTTCAATGTATTAATTTGATGGATTATATTATTTTTAGATTCCAACGCTGTCCTCAATAATGGCCGAAATTGCTTTGCCAGAAGGTGGACGAGCCGAAATGGAAAATTATTTGAAAACGCTTTGCACAAAGTTGGCCAATGAATCGCCAAAGCAATTGAGACACTTCCTACGACCCAACAGTGGTTCTGGGAAAAAAGCAGACGCGGTGGCTCCCAGTTTCGATAGAATACTAGCGAAAATAGTCAGCGGCACATATAATACATTGAAGACAGTGGTCAATGGTTTTGAAATGGAATCGGAAGAAGATTCGACACCAATGCCCACATTGATGCCACTTTGCGATATTCCTTGGAGATTCGTGCAAGATGTGAAATCTGTAATTATTACAATCGTTATGCACCAAGATTTCTGACTTCAAGTTTTTTTTTTTTTCAAGATACTTTTTTTCTCTTTCTCAATTAAGTAAGTTTTGTAGCAAGAAATTTTGAAGTAAAAAAATTGTAATTGCAGAAAAGCTTGATGTTGGAACTGCAACAGCTAATTTCTGAAAAAGTCGACTATTGCACCGTGGATACGGCTTATGAAGCCATGGATTCAATCGAAGACACTGGAGACATGTTGGCACACTGGTGGGAAACTGTAAATACTTTTTACGATGGTAAGGAACAAGAGTTTTGTTTCTTTTTTATTTTGTTTCTTTTTTGTTATTATCATAACAAAAAAGTAACCATAGGTCTCTTCTTTTATCTTTGCAAAATCATGAAATTCATTTTAGATACAATGATAAATGAAAATTCATTTTCAGAAGAAATCGATGAACTGGATTCAGGATTGTCTTTGACTTGCACATTACTGGATATAATTTGTGATATTCTGTCGGGCATAGAAAGTAACAATACTTTACAACAAGAGGCTGTTGTGAGATGGGTAAAATATCTTTTCGGAAACATCACGGAATCATTATTGCAGGTAAAAAAATAATTTTTTTTTTTCCCAACAGGTATCTTCTTAACTTATTTACGTTTATTTCACTAACAATCAAAATCAATTATTTGATTCTAAATCAATTTATTAAATTTCAGAATTTGATATTCTCAACATTTAATGATTATCGCAACATTCATTTCAATTCCAAATTGCAAGAAGGCGCATCTGAAGAATCTTTGTCTTGTTTACAAGAGAAACTGTTGCAGACTTTAGAGGAGAAGGTGTTACCGTACGTGAAATTTATTTTCGGCGAGGAAGACTCAAAAAAGATATTTAAATTCTTCATTGAATCTTTCCATGCGAAGACCATAAACCAAGATTTGTGCTTGCAATTAATTGAAGTCTTTGCCTCTCAGTTGCTTGCCACTTGCAGAAGAAACCATCACATTTACATTCCTTAACGTTATTTTGTTTATCAAAATTTAAAGAGACTTTGATTTTTTAACAAAATTTCGAAGTTGATATATTGATCTCTAGTCAGTACATGAGGTATAAATTACATTTTATTAAATACGACAATCATTTCAACACTGTATTAATTGTTGCCAAAGATAATTTAAAAAATTTTGCATTTATTTTTTTTCAAATTATTGACATAAAAAATGGAAATATTAATTTTCCAGACCAGTTTACAACATTTTGGCCAATTTAATGTTATTATTTATGAATACACTAATCAAGCAATGAAGGCTTGAAATACCTCTTTAATCATACACTTTTGCTTTTATTGTAAATATATTATATTTATTTATTTTTCTTTTTTACTGCCATATGGCATTTGAGACTAACTTTATGAAGTTGAAACTAATTTGACATTGAAAAATGAACTTAAAAAAATAAAAATAAAGACGAAATGTACCTGATTAATTGTACAGTTATACACAAAATTTGCATTTAAAAAATAATTAATACCTTGTAATGAAATTCAAATTGAATGCAGGAATTCAAGTTTTATTTGTTTTCATATTCCAATGGAAATATTAATATTTTTACTCAGGGTGTCCAGTGACCGGGGAAACCGAGAAATAGCCGGGAATTTCAAATAATCGGGAAATACCCGAGAATTTTTCATACGACCGAAAATTTTTAATATATGTAAAAAAAATATGATTTCTCTAAAGTTCGTAAACAATATTATTAAAAATCTCTATTACTCTACATTGATAAAAATACAACACGAAAAATAATTATATTTCATAGTTGCATGGATTTTTTATCAAAAAGTAGGAATTTTTCTATCAAACATAGTAAAATTTAGTTTATTTCAATATTTGACAAGCCTATTAGAGATTACATGTAATGTTACAATGTCTTCGATTTCCTTAATGTGATACTAAGATATTAACTATTTAATTTATAAATAAATTGATTGTTTTTTCTTATAGATTTATTAAATAACCATGATTTTAATGTTAAAATAAATAACGAATAAAAATTTTGTTTGTACTTTTATACTATCGTGTTTCCTGATTGTATGTAATGTAAAGAATCAAATTACTAAAACCAGGAAAAAATAATTTTTGATCAGGAAATAACTGGGAAATGACCAGGAATTTCATTTTTATGTTTCGCTGGATACCCTGTTACTGCAATATATTATATTCAATTGAAAACATATCAATCCAAGTAAAACAAATTAATTGAATCTTATGAAATAGTACAAAGTTTGGATTTATGAAAACGTTGTGAATCTAAACGTTATACCATTTGAATAAAATTCAATACATTTTTTCACAAGGGAAATTTACAAAAGAAAAAGAATAAAAAGTTGAATTAAATATTTTCAATGATTACAAAAATCAATGAAATATCTAGTTTGAACTCAAAATCTTGTCTTTATGGGGTCTATTAATTTCATATAATTTATTGCAATTTCAATAACAATTTAATATGCATTTCTCAATTCAAATTGAATTCCAACTACTGCATAAATTAAGAATTAGTGAATTTACATGTGGAAACGAGAAAATTTGTTATGTAGTTTATTTGAGTGTGATTAATCTCACTCTAAATCATGAACGTATTGTGAATGTAAAAATCAAAAACAGATCTGGGCAATTTTTTTGCTTTAAAAAAGAGAAGCAACATGATAAGTATTATAGAGAAACAAAGACACAATTTTTATTATCTTTGTTAAAACAATGTTTACTATTTCGCATCTCTTTTGTTAGAACTGCCCAAATCTGACAAAAAGTAACTAAAAATTCATGATTAATTGACGGTTTTACGATATGTAAATTTTGAAATGTTATATTTTATATTTTATGTGCTTTAAAATGTACAGCAAATATAACTTTCTGGCGAATGAGGAAAAAAAAAAGAAAAAGAATGTAAGGTAAATACAATATTGATAAAACAAAGTTTATAAGGTACTTAAGTATATTTCAACATATGTGACAAAGGAAAAATTATTAAATAAAGTGATATATTATACAATATTTATATTCATTTTTGAGCATCTTCTGTTGCAGATTTCTGTTTTTCCAATTGTGACCTGTGAAAAAATTAAAGCCGATTATTTTAACATTTTTGATAATAATAAATTTGTGTTTTTAGAAAAGTAAATCATGTTGTAACATTGAATTAAGTGAAAGTTGACTGAAAAGACTAAATGTCAAAAGAAAAAAAAAATTAATTGCAATAAATAAGGTGTTTCACTTTAAACTAATTTTTTTCTAAAATAAATAAAAAGAAAATAATCACCTAAGTTGCTGGTTGAAGTCGTCTTCAACGTCATCATCATCCCAGTTATCTTCCCAAACACTTATATCCTCATTGTCTTCATCTTTTGCAGTCCAGTCTATGTGAATCAGCAAAAAGTAAACAAACTTAATATTTAATTAAATCGCAACAAAATTCATGTAAAATATTTTATAGATATGAAATTAAATAATAAAATTTAAAACGGTATTATTGCTTTTAATTAAAACAAGGTTTTCAATTGTATTATCCAGAGAAAATCTTGAAATTTTTTTCAGGTTAATTCGGCAGATTTAGCTACGAATTTACCTTTTGCTGGAAATTCCTCAAACTCGTCGTCCTCTTCAAGCAAACCAAGGTCTACTTTAGCTTTGTCAACTTTTGGGTCAGTCATTTTTTTTTCTTTTTTAACAACGCTTATGATTAACGAGAATAAAGCGACTTTTATACTTTTCACTGTCACTTGATTGCAATACTAGGGATGAGTAATCCTGTACGATTATACGAATTTTTGCGAACGCAAAATTTAACGTTGCTGTTATATAAATTACCAGTTGAATAATAAACAAATTTCTTCTGCGATTAAATGAATTATTTATTAAATAAATAAATTTATACTGAAAAAAAAGGATGGTCAATTCAGGTGAAGCCTTTATAGAACAAAAAAGGATAGTAGACTAGGGAAGTTTTTCTCCGAATGTTGTTATTCAAATACAGGAATATCTATTTGAAGCAATTTCTTTCGGCAGTAGGGTTAGGTGACAACAAATATAAGTAAAAAACAAAATAAATAAAAATCTTGAAACAATCTAGAGCCATTGAAAATAACAACAACGATATCTTATCTTCCATTTCATCTAGACGTAACCACAACTTCGATTTTGAAAAAGACAGATTAAATAGGTTAAAAACGACTAACAAAATATTTAATTTAATATTACAAAATCATGATCAAACAGTTCGTTAGGATAAACTTACTTTCAACGTCGAATAATTTGACAGGTAAATTACAGTTTGTTTCAAATAACATTAATTTATAATATTCGATCAACATTCATGTCAGTCTGAATTTGTTTACATTAATAAAAAGAAACAACTACATTGATAAATAAAAGCAAATAACAAAACAGGTTAATTATTATATTTACTTTAATCTGTTTATTTATAATTTTAAAAACTTCTACATTTACTCATTTGATTATTTATGAATTTGTGTATTTACTTATTTGTTTACTTGTTTCGTTTATTGATTCATTTTTCGTTTTTCAGCCATTTGTAGATATGAATCTAATTTAGCAACAGCTCCAAAGACTAAACTCAAATACGACCTTTTTGGAGCAATTTGTCTGGAGCGACATCCAGTTATCACGAAACCTTTAAATGAGTTGCAGAAGAGGTACATTAAGCATTTGCAGGAAGTCGAATACAGGAAAAGTCTTAAAAATAATTTTGAATTACGCGCAGAATTAGAAGTCAAAGAGGCTGAAATGATTAAAAAGGGACTCCTGGAAATTAATCTTGATAAAGTAGTTACTCAAACTACTGCAGATATTATCGAAGCTGGCGATAAGGCATTTAAAGAATTTCAATTTGCTCCAAGAATCACAGGTATATTTTTTATTTTTGTTTCCAAATATTTTGCTTTTACTGATTTTTTATAAGAAAATAATTACTTTGTAGAGGCAGACGAAAAAAACGAGGTAACATCTTTAGATAGGAAGTTGGATAAAAATTTATTATTGTTGGTACAACAAAACCTTGGAGACCAAATGTACTGGATACCGCCACAAACTTTAAGACAAGATGGAGAAACAATCAGAGATGTATATTTTTTTAATTATTATTAACAATTTCAAATTAAAACATGTAATTGATGGGTCTATTGACAATACTATAATGATTATAATGATTCTATATTGTGTTAAAGAAAATCGATACGTTAAAATTTAAAAAAAACCGATTTCATCAAAATTTTAACAATTTGAAAGAAAAATTCATATTATTGAATAAGTGAATGAAAGTTAACTTCGAATTTGAATTTCAGACAGCTGATAGAGCTCTAAGAGACACTTGTGGCGATGTATTGTCAGTGAAAATTTATGGAAACGCTCCGATTGGGGTGTACAAATATTTATATCCTAAAAAACTGAGGGAAAAGCTTCAATCTGATGGGGCAAAAGTGTTTTACTTTTTAGCAGAATACATTGGCGGCCCACTGTCTTCAAAATTAAAGTATCAGTGGGTAGATCGAAGCGAAATGAAACAAATGTTACCAACAAAAGTGTATAAAAGTGTTTCGCGTTTCTTAATTCCTGAATAATACTTTTATTTATTTTGAAAAGTAAAAGCCAAGACTTGTTACTATTGTACATTTGTTAAAAGTCTTTGTTGTAAATATATCTTTAAGACAAAAGAATAAAATTTGCAATTGTTGCACTTTTGCAATTGTTGATTTCTTGGATTCACTGGCAATTTTTCATAATTATTTTTAGAGTTTTGATTTTTTTGTTATTCGCCAAACACATGATTTTTATTTTGAATTTCATAAAAAAAAAACTTGATAAGTAAAGTTCATTAAATGAAGAGGAAAATGGTATAATCAGTTTATTACTAATTATTTTTTTCTTTTTTTACGTAATAATAAAATTATATTAAGTATTTTAAACAAGTATCATTAAATTGTATTTATTTTTATTAATCAACTGGAAAAGCAAGTTTTTTTTAGAGCAAGCGCCTACTACACCCTAATTTAACGAACATAGTTTTATTATAAAACTGTTTATAATAGATTTGTAATGGAAACGCAACAGAAAAATCATAATACGGTTATGAAAAATCATAAGTGTTTATCTATAATGTACATTATACCTAAATATACAATAAATTTCATGAATTTATTTCTTTATAATTATTTGTAAAAATGTATATATTTTTATGTAGAATATGCATTGCACATAAAAGTATATAAAATTTCATAAATGTTTATTTCATAAACTATATTTTTAGAACCAGGGCAGTTAGATGCAAACAGATGCGCCCTTGCAGCGTGGACTTTTTGGTGCATCAGCACTCAACTACCGGCTGCTTACACCTGTGTATGTGAATCATGTGGCGATAGCATGAGATCAATGTTTTGGATTGGCTTTTCTCAATCAAATAAATCAAAGGAATATTGAAGATATAGGCATTCCGTTCAAGCAAGTATGAATAATATCTTTACGTATAGTCATATGAGCACTTTTCAAATCATGTTAAGAAAATTTTTGTACATAAAATACAGTTTAGGTTATCTTAGTGTTTAAGGTATGTTGTGATTGTTAGGAGGTTATAGGTACATTGTATACAGGGTGTCCAGGGAAAAGTTAAATCTGATTCAGAGTACTTTTATTAGATTCAATTTAAAATTAGATATGTAACTGTGTCATTTAGTTACCTTAGAAGAAATTTTTATATATTTATTAATGATTTGCAGATTCTCATCTTCATAAATTAGTCTGGTTTCATACATAAAAAATAATCATGGCAGATCAACCATACGAAATACAATTGATTTCCCTTGATAAGGTAGGGTATCTGGATTTTCATAATATTATTTATATCTATTATTCGACGCGTTACCTCAAATTGTTACCACAATGAAATCATAAATACGTCATATTAATATTATATAATTATTACATAGTCCTATATATATTATTTATATAAATGTAACTCATATATATTATGTATAACATGTATATAATATTACATGTAGTAAATTTTTGTTTTCTCATTTTCATTAAATAACACTTTTTACATTTGTGACAGGGAAAGGGCATGGTTGCCAAACGGTTAATCAAAAAAGGTGAGGTGATACTAGAGGAGAAACCTATCCTATGTTCTCAATTTTCATGGAATGGTGATCCAGGATATCCTTACGCTGCCTGCGATCATTGTTTAGCACCTTTGGATGACGCTGAAACAAATGTCCGGCGACTCACTAATTTGTCGGACATTAATTTACCATTCCCAGATTGTTGTGATGTCAAGAAAGAACTTGTCACAGAATGCGACAAGTGTTCTGTCAAGTATTGCAGCTCCAAGTGTAAAAATGAATCTTTTGAAAGGTGATAAGACAGTAAAGTTGTAATGTGTCCATGATAAACGAAGTTATCAAAACGAACTACAGCCCAGGTTCGGGTAGCAGTCGTCCGCCATGCTGTCCATTCGGCTAACGAACGCGATTTTATTTGCCTAGCATTCTTTTCTCCTCAAGTCGCTAATCCCTACCCCTTTGCTATGGCTTTTTGAATTTTTTTCTACGTAATCCTCCTATTGTACAACGCGTCATTTGATGTTTTCATTTTTTTTCTTGAAATAACAACTTCCTTTCTACTTAAACATATATGCAAACAATCGCGTAGTGGAGATTGTTTGCCAAGTAGTTTTTGATCTTGATTCGGGCTGCTAGCCAAAGTTCGAGTATCTAGGAACTTGTTTAAGTTTTACCAAATAAAAACCACATAGTATCTAAAATATGTTTTTAAGTTAATTAGGTTCCTATCTAGAACCAAAACTAAGTTTTTATATGAATTCCTGTTTAATTTTTATATAAGATCCTGTAATAATTTTTGTTGTAGGTACCATCAAACAATTTGTGTTCAAAGTAAAGAATTAAGTGAATCACACCCAATGACTATTTTGATAAACCGATGGAAACACATTCACTATCCACCTGAAACAACGTCCATAATGTTGATCATCAAAATGATTGGCCTTGTACGACAGCATCCGGATATGAAACATGCGTTTTCGCAATTTTATCAACGAACGACCAATGAGGAGGAAGCTATTATGCATTACCTTCTGAAAGAAAAGTTTGACAAGCACATCGATGAATTGAGAGAATTAACACAGAAAGCTATTGATGTTGATCACGTACCAGAGGTAAAGCTATTCAGCAATAAATTTTCACTTTATTGTTATACAAATAAACTAAAAATAAATAAATATTTTCCAACTTGTGGTTGTAGAGAAAGTAACCATTTTCTACACTTGTGAAGAAAGTGATTACTTTCCACACTCGCGACTTCGTTACTCATGAAGAAAGTAACTACTTTCTAATCTAGTGTAGAAAATAATTACTTTTTCCATGACTACGCGTTGGGAAATGTATCGTCTTAGGTTCATGGCTGGCGCCACTTGGCGTGGTGAAATGTACTAATGAATACATGTCATTGTAAATGTTACGTACCATTTTCTTTTTACGACGTTCAAAATGGATGTAATTAATTTGTATAAGAAATTTGACATGATTGAAGAAGAATTATATAAAAAATATAATTTCAGTGGTTCACTCCAGACGGCTTCAGATCATTACTGGCACTCGTGGGAACTAACGGTCAAGGTATAGGAACAAGTTCCTTTGCTCGTTGGGTAAAAAATGTCGGAGATTTGAAATTAGATGAAAAACAAAGAACGGAAGTGGATAATTATATTGACACCGTATACAGCAAATTAGACGAAGGTACTAAAATTGCTGGTTATAAAACTATGTTTTGTAGACAATGAAAAGTTATGTATGAGAAGTTAATTTCAATTAAGTTCTTGTGCAACAAATTTCATAGTAACTTGTTTAAAAAATGCCCAGTTTCATGAATATCATTTATTACAGTGGTCGGCACTTTTTTAAATAACGAAGGATCAGGATTATATGAGATACAATCAAAGATCAATCATAGCTGTTTACCTAACGCACTCGTGGAATTTCCTTATTCAAATAGCACCTTGGTGGTAAAAGCAACAAAAGACATTTCAGAAGGCGATGAAATTTTCATATCTTACATCGATGAGTGCCATCTTAACCAAAGTCGACATTCCAGACAGAAATTGCTTCGCGAAATGTATTTATTTCACTGCAAATGCGACAAGTGCATATCAGAGGCTGATGAGCCAGACTTTACATCTGAATCGGAAGGTGATGAAGACATGAGTGAATAAATTAAAAAAAAAAAAAAGAAAAATTGTTGTAAGATTAGCTTTTACTCGAAGCCATATTTGAAATATCTTATGTAATTTTTATAATAAACATTTATAAACTTTACAAATAATTTTTTGTCTCATTATTAACTACGTGGAGAAAATACAATTGTTTTTAATGTGAAGGAAATTTAAAGCGTTGACTATTTAACGTATTATAAAATAGAAAATATTTACTTTACACAAAAAAATGTGTTAAAAAAAAAGAAACAAAATTTTGATTTTATAAAGGTATAAATAACCTTGAAACTTCTTTTTTAACACACACTTTTATTAACTTCATTTTTAACAGAATTTATGACTTATATTTAACAAAACTTTATTAACGTTAAACCCAATGATTATATTTAGTCAGATTTTTTAATTTATTAATTATTCATTAAACATATAAACAAGATGCTTAATGCAACGTCTGTTTGATGAATGTTTTTAGACCCTTTACTTATGTCACACGTTATTTTGATCACACATGGAAAAATCAGTGGCTAAATCTTGCATACATTTTTCCATGCACTTACCTCAAAATAATTAAAACCCTTTCTTTTACTTCATTCCATTTTATCTACATTTTTTATATAAAATAAAATTGTCATTGATTTATCATTACAGTTAACACTAACAAAGTACCTATGTTCTCATTTTATATGAAATCTCATTTTTTCCCATTATGGCACATTGGACAAGGTATGAAGGAAGTGGATGCACCAACTGACGTTTCGCTGCTAAAAGTGGGATCATATTGAATACGTTTTTGCTACGAAATTCCCATCTACAAACAAATACAATTAGTTAATTCAATTAAAACAAGTCAGATAAACAAGTTAAAAAACTGTTGCAAAAGTAGAATACACAGAAAGGATATTTACTAGCAAAATCGCAAAAAATAATTTTTGCAAAAGTTTTACAGATGTTTGGTAGATTATAAAATATAAATGTATATGTTAAATGATGGATATTCTAATAATGTGTTAAAAATATTTCTTAATATATACCCCATATTAAGCTTGAAATCTGATAAATCGACCTTCTGAGTTTTATATTCTTTTGGATGCTCTATCACTGCATTCGTACAGGTAAAACTAAAACTTTCCAGCTTCAAATCTTCAGTGCCCATACATGTTTCTACAAACTTTTTTCTGTGATCGTGTTGCGTAAAGTCGACGCCGACTTCTCTATTGAAATTAAAATTACAGATTATTATTATTATTTATTATGTAATTATTAATGAAAAATGCTGCTAATTAAATTGATCATTACGTGGCAATAGGTTCCGATTCATCAGGCATATCAATGTAGCCTTTTCGTTCGATGCCATTTTTTTTATTTCTTAACAATTCACAGAGGGTCAACAAATGTTTGCCATGTAAATTGACAATTTTATGATGCCTGTATCCCAAAGCCTCAGTCATTATATTCCTCACTGTTTCGCTGACATATTTTTTCAGACAAAAAAAGTAATTGTCATCCAGTTTTAAGGCGAATATTGTGTACGACGGTATGGTATTTTTTTGGCGGGTTTTTAAAGGCTCCTCGATTAGTACAAAATGCAAGTCATCATAAAAGAGGATTTTCGCTTTCGTTTTAAAATTGAACTTCTTAAGACTTGCAGAAATTGACTCAGAAAGATCACTGGTCTTCCAAAATTGTGTGTCAACAGTTTCATTAATTGCATTTTTCATTTCGTAGGTGTACCATACCTTTCGGCTAGAATATTTGCTTATTGCTAGAAACAAGAAAACACAATGATATTAAATTTATTCAAATCTTATGAAACGTTAAGAGCATGCATTGCAAAATAATTATCAAGTTAAATATATTTCAAAATGATGTTTTTACAACATTTCATCTAGCTATATGATCACCTCTTGGAAAAATTGTTGCGCACAAAAATAGATTTTCTTCTGAACGACCAACAAATTTTAATTCGAGTTCTTATACAATTTTTTAATTTCTTGAGTTATAATGAATGGTTCCAAATTTTTAAGAGTTCATTTCTGAGGTAATAACTTTTCAAAATAAACATATTAAAAGAAATTTAAATAAAGATTAAGATTAAGATTAAGATTTAAGATTACTCAGAAATGATTATGTAGTAGTAATTTTTTTTCATAAATTAAGCTAATAAGTGATGGTTTTATTTATTAACAAAATAAGATAAATACTATGCTGCTAAATTAACTGCTTCTAAATTAACTTCACTACTCATAACAAAGAAGTTATTTTATTACAAAAGTTATAATTACCTAATAACTCCACATATAACATAAAATCCTTTATATCCTTGTTCTCAACATTGTTTGTCTGCAATAAATTTCAATTTTATCATGCTGTAACGTTTATTCATGGCGGAAAAAAATTAAAAAATATTAGTATAAAACACCAGTTTATTTTATGATTAGTGAATCATAAAATAACAGGCATAAAATGAAGCAGATAAATAATTTAGATTTGCAAACTACGTATATTAATATACTTAACTATTAACTGATCATTGATAGTCGTTGCAATGTTGACAACGTTCAGCGCCAATTGTTTGCGAATTAGAATTTCTTTAATATCATCCCAAGAGACATTTGTAAAGTATGGTATAACTGTTGTTTCTAACTCAATGGGATTAAACTGTTTCAACGCTGTAAGTAATTTTTTCTTCAACTTTTCTCTGTAAGATGCTAGAAATAAAACAACAAACGTATTAAATAATTGCATAACAATCTTTACTCACTTTCCTTTCCTTTTCAAAAATATTTCTTTTTTGTACTCGGCATTTATTGATTACTTTTTTATTGTAAAGATGTATGCAACTTGTAATAGTATATATATTCTTATTTAAAGTTATGTCATCAAATCAAAATGACTACTATGATAAAAAAAAGTAGCGACAATAATCACAATTATTTTTTATTTATTTAAATAAAATTATATATTTAAATAAAATTACCAATCAAAGTTTCAGGAGTGGAGAAAAATTATAAACATAACCTATGATTTACAAAGTAACCGGTACAAGAGATTGACAAGTATTCAAAAATACTTACCAGAATTATTACTGTTGCTTGTATTCCTTCGAGGCATGTTGCAATTATTTAAATTATATATTTGTAATATTCAACTTATTTTCATAAATAAATCGCTTGAACATAATTATTTGATATAAGAAATTTGATTTTCAATTTGTATACAAACGATGTTTCCTTGGAACTTGATCGCAGGTGCAACAACATTGAAAAAAAAAGGTTTCATGGCGGGAATTCGTATCTATCGTCGCGCATGTCATCTATTTAGAACATTTTTATCTGAAGTCAGTGTACCAACATTACAGAATGAAAAAATATCAAACACTAATAAATAAATAAATAAATAAATACCAAAATAAATTAATAAATAAATAAATGTAAAAAAATCAACCAAAAATCAATTATATGAATAAACATCAATAATTAATAACATAATTTAATTAATTATTAATTAAATAAAAATTAAATTCAATTACTTAAAGTTATAAACATTATAATTAAATAATAAATATCAATTAATGTATTAAATATATTAAATATTAAATCAAATTATTAAATAACTTTATAAAAAAAAAAAAACTGAGGTTAAACGCAATCAAATATATTGAATGACAAAATAATTAGATGAATGAATAAATTATCGATGAAAAGGGATATAAAAAATGTATTATGTAAATAAGTAAATATTAAAAAAAAAAAAAAATGTTAAGTTGTTATCACCTTTGGCGAAGTTCAAGGTTTAATCAAGGTTTAAAAAAGGTAATGTCAATTTGCTTCAGAAAAAGTTTAAAGTATTAAAAATTTCAATAATCAAGAAAGATATTAATAAATAACTTTTATTAACTAACTTTGTTGGTATCTATCGAAATTTGCTGATCTATTGATCACTACAGAAGAAAGTTACATAGGAAATTAATTCACTTTAAACTAATTAATTTTTGAAATAAAGCGACGACAATCATATTATTATTATTATTATTATTATTATTATTATGACTATTATTATTACTTTTTTTTTTTTTTTTTTTTTTTTTGCTTATCAATAAATTTTATTTTCTTTTAATTCGAAAAAAAAACCCAAAAACCAAAAAAAAAATTTTTAGTAAAATTGTGGAAATTTTTTCTTCTGTATTTTTTTTTCTTTTCAATGAATTTTTTTGTATTTGACGTTTTTATTTTTTTCTTTTATACAATTTCCGAACCCCACAAGAG
>JABFOV010002787.1:0-18566 GCA_022817685.1 Aradophagus sp. ZL-2020 | reverse complement strand
CACGCACGCCGTGCTGTTGCATTCTCCTTCCGTGTACTGTGTCATATATGTATAAGCATCCAGTGTTGATCTTTAACACCATCATCTGTCTTTAAGATTACCGTTTTCTTACGTTTACACTTAATTTTTATTTGTCGTTTTTTTTCATTCTGTTTTTACTTATTCATCACCTTTATTTTTATTTTTTTTTGTTTGTTTTAAATTTGTAAAAGAGACAGGTATATTTTTTTTTTTCTTTGTTTTTTTTTTTTTTTTTTTTTTTTTCGTTTAATTGATTTTCTGATTTGAAAATCTATACTATTTGTTAAAAAGTTCCTTTATTAAAGATAATACATATAACATCAAAACTTTTACTTATAAAAACTTGTGACATTTGATTTTAAATAAGATTATACTTGCAATAATTATCATTAAAGTAATTCTTCAGGCTTTTTGTAGATATTGATTTTGTGATACCCGATACAAAGGATAACTTTATGTACATATTTTCATCAGAAAAGACTTTAATTCTTACGTGGTTTTTGTCTATTAATTTCAGTAAGGTTGTTGCATAGTTTAATACAATTCAACTTGGCCCATCGCTTATTACTATTTTTTATTATTATTCAATGTTTTAATGTAAACCCGTCACAAAACCTACTGTAATATTGTGATTTTCCATCAACAGCAAAAACTTGAATATAATTACTAACAAAACATTTGTTTTTTCTTTCAGGTACGACGATCGAACAAAAAGCATATACTCGGAGACCTACTTGAAACACATCGACCGTCGAAGATCAAGCGAATTTGGTAGCAGTCTCTGAGACGAAACCAAATTTAGATTCTAAGCGATTCACAACCTTCCCTCTGTTCATATCGTTACACGTATGATCCTAATCCACCTCGTATTGCCAAACTAAACATTCGCAGTGTCTGCGAAAACTGTAGATTATAATTCTCTTATTGCCAAAGTAAGCTTTAGGTGAAGTCGCGCGAACGGCAGAAAATGACATTCACGAATTTATCGCGACTGCGCACCTCTTGCTGATCCTTCGATTAGAGAGTGTTTTTGTAAGTTTTTTATATGAAAGTAGAGAGGAGATAAAGGAAACATTGATGAAAACAAAACAATGATAAAGGGAAACGGAAAGAGAAGCTACTGAATAAAATTGTGCTAAGAAATTTGGGCGAGAGAACACACGTTAGAACGAATCAGCGCGAGTTTTTTTACAGGTACGCTTTACAGGAATTCATGCCTGATTGGCTCGCAGCGCTGCTATGTTTTGCCTCAAGGATACAAAATTTTGTTTGCTGCATGATGAATTGCATTTGTGGCGCTATCTGCGCCTTCATATTTAAAAATATACGTGATATGTAACATTTCTAAAATGTTTTATTCTGTTCCATATAAAGCGCAAATATTTATTATTCTGTAAAACGTGATCAATAATCATTGGAAACCACATAGTAATTTCAAGGAATGGATATTGACATTGCTACATAAACATTTTCAAAGTGAATTAACAAATAATTATATGGATTGTATTGCAAAATATAACAGGAGTAAATGATCATGTTTTATAGATTACTGTGTTCATATTTTTTTGTTTATCTGGTAATTGTTGTTAGATAATGTATAATTTTATTCATAATGTGAAATATCTTTGTCGTCATTAAAAAAAACTTTATATTTCTAAAATATGTTTTTTGACAAATGATTACAAGTTGAAAAAAGGAAAAGTTTGATTATGGTTTACAATAAACTGTTAAACGCACCTTCAGACAATACTAAAGAACTTTGCAATAAAACCATTTTTCGGTACAAAATTCTTGATCATAATATCTAGATTTTAACTGTATAAATTGATCCCTGAAATAATCCAAGCTTTCAAATTAATTCTTCTTGAATTAATCCTTCAAACTTTACCGTCAAAGTCATCGTTCCATTTAATAGAGCATTATTCGCAATGATGAAAGTGACAGTCATTGATATTTCACTTTAATAAAACTCCCCTGTGAATAAACTATAAATCAGGAAATTATGTTATAAAATTACTTAATTCTAAAGTTTTTTTAAAATTATAATTTAAAAAAAGTGAAATAAATGAAAACACCCAAATGTATTTAAAAATCAAGTGAGGTTTATTAATATTTCATCTTATAATTGGCATATGTTAAAAATATAAGTAATTACTTTCACTGCGCGTGCAAGGAAAAACGAAATCTCTTTATTTCGTAATTTTTGAGCAGAATATATGTATTTTGAGATTTCAAACTTATTTAAAATTGTTTTACTTATTTTCGCAAGGGGGTTCTTTGGACTAAATTTAAATGTAACGATATTAATTACTGCAAAATTGAGTAAAGATTTTTTCGGCAAATATAGCACTGTAAATAGTGAATTTGATTGTAACAATGCAACTGCCAAACTCCTGGTCCCCTTTTTTACATTCTCTTATGATGTTTCGTCGATCTTAATTTGTTCGTATTGTTCGATTATTTATTTCTTTCTCTTCATGTCGGCATGCGTAACAGGTAAGACTGATGGTAATATATCGTAAAGTAACATAGCACTTAAGGAGAAGAGAGGAACACATGGGGAAAAAATATGAAACAGCAGTTTGAATTGCGAGACGATAAATCGATCATATCCAAAACGCTGGCCTAGAGCGGAACAAGTAGTTGTCCGCTCTTTACGCCTTTGTCGGGCGCAAGTTGTTCATTTGTTCCATATGCTTTTAGATTGAATATCTTCTTCCCCTTTTCCATCAGACACTTTTATTTTGGAAATCGCACGATTCAATTAATTCATTAGCCAGAAAAATATTGCTTGACAATGAACCATTTCTCATAAAAAAAAAAAAAAAAACTATTAAAAACCATTAAAATTCTATTCGGAATTTAGTTTTATACTTTTCAATTATATCTTTGTTTATGATTACCACTGGGGAAATTTTAATACATTGATACAAATTTGTGGCCTAGTTACATTTTACCTGCTGTAAAAGCAATTCTAATTCTCTTGAAAAAAGGAAGTACGAAATTTGTTTGTTCTTAACTTAACACATGTACTTGTTTTCGTAAAGAAAAAAAAATTAATCATCTGTACAAATTGTTTTTAAGACATTCTAATCAATTGTACTAATTGTATAATTTTTGGTCTTATAATACATTTTAATTGAAATTTATCCTGAAAAAGGTATAATTCAAGACAATTTTTAAAGCAGTATTTTAATGGTATTTCATAGATTGCTTTCAATAATACTTCACTGTATACTTCGGGGCAAAAGTAAAATGTTTGGTGAAATAGATTTCATTACTTTCGATTGTACAAATTTATTCACGTAAAATAAGTTTGTTTTAAGACGCTGTCTGTATCGCAATGATTATGTTTATATATGTATGCATAAATATATATGTATACATATATAAATTTAAGGAAAAAGTAAAAAAGAATAAAACGACATTACGACGACATTAATAATGATATGAAAGATACAAATATTTACGTATAAGGATAGGCTACAGGTAAGTCCCTCCAAATTTCTAAAAAGTCAAAAGTTGCGAAGATAAAGATAGCATAGCTTGCTCTAAAGCTAAGGTCTCATTAAAATAAAAATATATTACTCTATAGGGTAAATTATTTATAAGAATCAGATGAAAAAATATCTTGAAAGTATAAAAGGGATCCTTTTTTCATACATTTTAGGAGAAATTTATTTAAATAATTTACAAAAGTACTACATTATTGTTTGAATGCAATGTGTTCCAGATAATGATTTATATCATTTTTTTTTTTTTTTTTTTTTCACTCATATTTCTCAGTTGCAGCTACAAACCCAATCTTTATCTTATGAAAACTTTAGGTTTAAAGCGATTTATCCTATCTTTATCAATTTTTGGAGGAATTTACCATCCCCATAAGGATACTGTCATTATTAACTACTAATAATTAATGATACTTCATTCGATTCGTTGCTCTCTCAAAAGTGACATAAATGTTAATTGACTCCCAAAAACAAGAATTAAATGTTAGTGAAATATCACGTTACAAATTGAAAATGTTTACTGGATCCAACAAGGTCAGGGCATAGAGTTTACGCGATTCGTTGGGTTTATTGTCATGATTTTTGCAACCCATTCGTATCATCAAGTGGAAATTATCGACGCCTAACTAACGTTGCAATTAAATCGACGTCGTAATGGTGGTGGCTAGCGACCTTCATGAACAACGTTGGTTCAACGTCAGATCGATCACTATGCCAACGACGTGTCCGCTCACAGACAATGTAAAAACAAGACGTTGGATTGCAAAAGTGAGATTATATTTTCCTGTCGACAATTATGAGATAAAACGTTACAAAATGAATATGAAAAATTTATGAAAAAATGTCATTAAGAAAAAACAACATTTATCAGCATTTTTTAAAATTTTATAACTTTCAATAAAGTCCAATTAGATCACAACATTGTCAACGTCGGCATAATGTCGGCAATCGACGTCGGTATAACATTGGCAAGTGACGTTGACGATTCACTGTTGCCGAACAACGTCGATTCGACTATAATTTCCACATGGGTTGTTATATTTAATGTCATTTAATCTATTTCTACAAATGAATGTTTAAATGGACAACTGTTGAAATTACTAGTTTTGAGATTTTTAACACTGTGTACGATAAATAAGAATTATTATAAAAATTAGTCGTCCTCCTTATTACATTCATTACGATTGATTTAAAATTTATCGAAATTAATGTTATGATAATTTGTTATTATAACTAATATTTATAATTATTGTTATAATCCTTAAGAATCCTCGCTAGATGATCCTTAGCAGCGTTATTCAGCAAGATTTATTATTATTGAGCTTTATTCAGCGTTAACGGAAGAAACAATGAATTATAGTTTTCTGAATGTGGACCGTTCAACTATTTTGCAATTACAAGTCAACGTTTATTCAGCCCTTAGGAATTGATTTATATACATAGTTTTAAAGCGTTGAAATTTGTGAGCACAGTTTTGTAATTGTAAAAAAATTGTTTTGTTATTTGTAAAATATATATATATATACACAGTTCAAAATGAAGAGGGAGCAGCGGGAAAAGGTGATCATTTTTGCCATCTGTCTATTCATTACAAAATTACTTTTTTAGCTTCTTACTTAAAAGTAACAAAAAATATAGATTCGAAAGCTGAATCTTAATATTTTTTTATCGTTTTTGAGTAAGAGTTGAAAAGCAAAGTAAGGGGGCAAATTAAAAATCTTATCCTCCTATACACCTTTAATGCGATTTTTCAGTTTTATGTATAAATTGTCATGTACGCTCTCTACATACACATTCAGAATTTTTATATGTTAATTTTCAATATAAATTGAGAATAATATATTATAAAATTTACTATTTTTATAAGTAATATTTTATTTCATTATATTAGTACTTCAGGTCTTGTAAAAAAAAGTAGTAATTTATTTTATTAATTTGTCAGTGTTGTAATGTCGGCGTTGAATGTAAACTGAGTTTTATAAGTAAGCCTATCGAAATTGTAGATTTAACGTAACTTATGCAACTGATTGTATTAATAGTTTTCAGAAGAAAAAAATGGGAAAAGGGGATTTGGAAAGTCCTGATTTAATAGCAATATGCATGTACTTTAAATACTAATGTTTTATAAATGCGAAACACGAGTCGAAGGACAGACTACTATTTGTTAAATTATAGATCAATGAAACAAAATTGACAATTAAGCTCAGGTATCGCTAGTAGTACTAATAATGTGTGTATTATGTTCAAATTAATTCACTTTTCCGTCATTATCAAATTCGAAATAATGCACGCAGAGAAATATTAACGCTGATTTGAGAACATAGATTTTGTAAAGTGTATTTTGATAAACCCACAAAATCGTCAAATGTAGTAGAATCAAAAAAACAATTCAGTGAAGTGGGCAGAAAGTCAGTTCATTTTAACCAAATATCTGGATCGAAATTACACTCAGCTCAGATTCTACAAAATTATTTGGTTGCTTAAATAACGACAAAATAATTGTGTTTAATCAACGGAAATTTGGTTGAATTTGCAAAACATTTTTCTGCGTGTAAATTTAAATAAATTTATGTGAAAATTGGCTATTGAAAGAAGAAAAAAAACAAAAAGATAAAATACAAATCGTTCAATACGGGCCCGAATAAATGCGACGAAGACTGACCGAAATGCTTTGTTGATTCAAATGTGTAAATCTGGATTAATACTGATTATCAATGAGTATTTATCCGGTCAAGTATTAATTACGCCTAAACATGACAAAAGCGGAGTTTTGTTAATAATATTTAATTTTGTTAGTTGAAAAACCGCGGTTTTAAAATACGCTATGAGTTGTGTAATGTTGAGCTTTAAGTTGATAATACTCAAATCAGTGACGAGCAATAATTAAAATAAAAGCAGACCATAAATCTGTGATGATATAATTTTAAAATCAAAACTAAGAGTAAACATAAACAATATCATCAGTTGTGTTGCAATGAAAATAACGTGTTTTCTTTCCTGTGGTTGTTCGTATCAAATCCAAAGAGAAAAATCGGTACAATTGGCGCCAAACGATCATTGTAAATATTTTGTAAATCGATAATGTACATTCGAAAGTAAGTCGACATGCAATAAACAAAGAAGACGACGTGGTTTTTTGATAAAGTGGAAAGAAAAATAGTAAGCGTTGCGGAAAAATATCGCTGCAAAGAAAGGAAAATGAGAGATGCCACGGTAGCCAAGTAAACTAGCTTTTAAAATAGACCCTGCGTATCAACAATCAAATGCAATATCGAATATAACGCAACATATTGTAGTCTAAGCGTCATATAGTTGTAACGAGACGTAAGCGAAGACGGAAAATAAAACAAAAGCATTGTTAATGGGCAATATGGCGGAGACGGACGTTTCGACATTACTTTTCGTTGGTCGTGAAAAAGTATTCTTTGTACAGTCAATTTTAAAATAAGTATTTTGTACATACAATATTCATTTTGATAACGTTATCGTATACCACGTTTTGTGTATAATTCATCGCACAGTGAACGTTTTACTAACAGGCTGTTATTAAATGAATGCTTGCAATGAATCAGGTGCAATGACTAGTGTTTCTCTGAAATAGAATGACAGGGTTTGGCTCATGTAGTATACAAGTGAAACGATACATTAATTTATTAAGGTTCCATCTTTGAAACCATTTGATACTTAACCCGAGAGTGAGTAGACGCCTATATATCGAACCTCCTTGTTTATCAACAAATATAACGTTTCGTCATACTTTTTTGTTCGGTCGAAAAGATCAGACGCGCGTCAACTCTCGGGTTAATTTTATTATAGATTCAATTCAAATATGTACCATACACTGCATATAGTACAATCGTAGGAGCATTTAATCAAAGTTCATCAAATGTTTAAGAAGAGTTTAATTACTGTTTGCGACGGTAGACTCATTTTTACCTCTATAACAATTGATAAATACTTTAATCTAACTTGATATTTTTGATCTGGGTATACTTTTTTTTATATTAAATACCAAGAATCAATTTTAAAGTAAATTTTTGTCTTTTAGTACTTAATTTCTAATTGAGAATGTAAATAAATTAATAAATAAAGTGTATTTATTACGGCTCTTGAATTAACGGACATAAGTGGTTTTATTGTATAATTAAGAGACACACTATAGAGATAAAATACATCGAAAGCGCACAAGCCATTTATTTGTAATATATATTACAATTAACTTTATCCAATAAGAGATTTTATGAAATTGAATCAACTCTAAAATAAATTATTTCGGGCAGATAGTTTGTATTTTATAACGATAGATTTATAATTATTAAAAAACTCCTCTTGCTTGAAAAGAGAAACATTTATTTTATAATCAAAATCATAAACGTTACTTGAACTTTTTCGCATGAGTAACATGATAGCTAATTAAACAATATCAAAAAACAAAAAATCAACATTATTTTAAAATAAAATTACCAGACACTTTTACACATGGTTTATCAAAGGTTAATTTTTAAATAAAAAATATAATGCATGCAATTTCGGAAATCTCAGAAGCAGATAAATTATCTGAAACAGTAATTATCTTAACAAACGAGAATAAATCATTGTCATTCGCGTTTTCGAAATTGTCATTGCACATAATTCGAGGAAGCGCACAAAATAAATACATCGACGATCCAAGCAAAAACAAGACATAAAGGAAGAGAAGAAGAAATGGCGCAAGTGTTTACACGCGATTCGCAGCAAGTACTTGTTAATATTGCCGAGCGCGAAAGTAAGCAAATACGCGGAAAGGGCGCTCGTTAATTGAGTTCGTAACGCGAAACGAGAGCAAATTCGACTGCGAGCTCGGCCGTTGCACTGTGCACCGGCTCTGGCTGAGATAAGTTAAAAATACACGCGGCGCAAACAATTGGTTTAGCGTAGCTACTTGAAGTAAAATGTCATTTAATAAATCCCGGCTTACCAGCAATCGAGATTACTGACGACGAGAAAAGTGCTTTATACAATTAGACGATTAATTGCAACGCTGGCCGAGCACCAGGCAAATCTTGTAGCGTAACTTGGATTATCGCTAATTATCAAGTTTCTTCATTGCTGTCTTTTTCGTTTTGCACAAATCTTTCAAACATTCATCTTCACCTTGATGTAATAATCGTCCAATTTGTGTCAATCGTGTGTAACATTTCGTTAAACTTTCTTTGCGCATAAACGTTTCAGCTGTTAGACTGCGTTCAATTATAATTTAAGATCGTATTTTCGCGCCAATTCCGAAATCCAGCTTTGCATTGCTTGTGCATTATATGAAGCAACATCAGCCATCAAATCTTGTACTGTGTTACGTTCATTAATGTAAATTTACAGTGTAAATCACGGTGATTCCGCCCGTATGTATGATTAATAATATTTTCACAAAGTACAATCGCTGCTTGAATTTTATCACACCTGCCGATGTAATATCTTATTAGTGCTTGGGACTTTTCTCGAACGTGCTCAAAAGTGTAAACAGTAGGCTTAAAAAAAGTATTGCAGTATCAGTAAACAACACATCTTTCGAATAATAATCTCTTTGTCAGGCTACCGATGACGTTATCGTACCCATTACAAAGTATAAAGCGGGAGCAAAGTTGCTTTTTCCTTCGTATACGCAGATTCGGCTTTGCCCCAATACTATCATATGCACCCAAAATTCTGTCAGTGATTGTATTTTATGAAATTACATTTTCCTCGGTGTATAAAAAATTCACGTGCATTTTCATATACATGCAATGGACAATGTGGAATTACATTGATGTAAATTTTATGTAAATCGTTTACATAATTGCTGGCTATCAGAGTTAAAGGGAAATATTAATAGCCGGTAAAAACTTACTTTTTACTTAAAAATATTCAGAGTTGTTGTTTGTTAATTACACTGCAGGTCTATATTTTTTCTTTTTTTTTTTCTTTTTTTTTAGTGGCTAAAATTTCTTTAATACCTCCTTTTAAAATTGCCCTATTTTTAAAACTATTTGACAATATTTGTAGTAAATTAATGCAGCGCTTTGTAAGAATGAATAAGAACGATGTTTCTCAATTATTAACAACTTTGTATAAAGTGAAATAAAATGTCTTTACCATTTCATTTTAATAGTTTTCATTAATTTCATAAGTTTTGGCAAGTACAAATTTGGCGTACTTATCGCATAATTACGTCAAGTACATGGAAAAATAAATAATTATTGTATATCTGAAAAAAAAGAAAAAAACTCTATAGCGGTTTACAATCTAATCTACAAAAAGGGGCATTTATGTTGAATTTTACAATATAGCGTATTTAAAATTGATGTATTATACTTTTTTTGAAGATTACATAGTACAAAATTAATAATAATGAGATTTTTTTTCTTGATACATCATGATTATTTAATAATTTTTTGTAAGTAAATGATTATTTATTTAATTAATCTTGCTTGAGACTATTGGTGTCATTTTACTCGAAGTTATAGAATATAATGAAATAACAGTTTGTGGTAGCCGCCATATTGTCGATATGAATATTGAATTGTCAGAAAAGCAACAAATTGTAAATAAATAAATTTGCCATAAACACAAAATTTGAGATTCTGCAAAACTTGGAAACAAATGAGTAAAAAAGAAAAAAAACGTTTTAACGATATCTTGGTATCATTGCAGTCAACATCCTTGCAAGTAATAAAAATTGAATATTAATTTTACAAAATTACGTAAATTACTGTTTATTATATTAATTTAAAATCATTTTTTTACAAATTTATTCATCGAAGAATACTTGTATTATTTCACGAATTGACAAAATAAATGTTAATTTACATATAGCAGGATCTTACTGATAACATTTGTGTTTATAGGGAAACCACTCATACGAATGAAATGATCTAGTTATACATGTGTACGTATTTTCTAATAAGACGTTTCTCATAAGCAATCCTAGCATGTCGGCGCGCAATGAAAAAACATAGACAGTACTAATAAAACAAGATAAGGTCGAAAAAAAATTGACGATCATCGATACTCTATATAAAAATACAAACAAAATGAAACCCATTACGTTACGTGAAGCCCTGTAAATAAGCATCGCTAATTAGATACGCGAGTATGTTTGCGAGTGTGATGTCCATTGTGATTTGAGTGATATAACGAAACAATTTTGTTAACTCGGAAAAAACATTCATGACTGTATTAAATATATTTCTTTTGATTTTTAAGATGTTTTCTTAAATTTCATTTCTATCCTTCGTTACTTTTTCTTTTTCCCTTCTATTTTTGATTGCCTATCGAGATGTTATTAATTCTTGCATTAACAATTTTTCCAATCCTGATCCCAATCCTGAGTTAAAAGGGTAAAACAGGTAACGGCTGAGGCATGTCATTTAAGCAATACATATTCACCCATCATGCGTACTGCATAAAAATAAACAATACATGTTACAAATACTTTCAACATTTCGGCTCACAAGTTACAAACACACAATGTGTTCTATTAATTCATTGTGTTACCGTTAAATTGAAAGTAATATTTTTTAGACAATTTTTCTCTTTTAAAACCTAATATAAATGAAGTAAAATAGTACTCTTGCTACTGAGAAAAAAGTTAAAATTCATAGAGTCATATTCTTGGAGTTAAAGTTAACTTTTGTTACACTTATACACGAATGTGGATAATTAATTTAATTAACACAAAAGATGAATTTCCACTTCACAAACGGTGAAATTAATAACGTCGGCACTGAAATTAATATAATAATTATGAAACTAATGTTAATTTCATTCTATCATCCGAGTTTTATATAAAGTCACGTTTCTTTTGTGAACTAAATGAGGCGATTAACATGACTCGAAGAAGAGTAATGCCATACGAAACCTCTAAATGTGGACCAAAAGTGGTCTACTCTAGCCGTTGCGCATTGCAGCAACCTCAATACAAACACCAGTCTCTCATGTACTTAAAACGCCAGCGAATATAAACCGTATGACCACGAACTGGATAACACCAAACATAAGCTATCAACATTGTATTATTCACCGCTATTTGCTCTCTTTAAGAAGGGCGCCCGTTTAGACAGTCTAAATTTACTAATACAATAGGTGCCTGAATGAAAATAGAAGCATATAAGCGATTTCATTTGTGTGCATACATTCCTTTTTATTAGAAGAATCGGTTAAAGGAATCAATTACCAACATATTTAATGATCTTAGAAGAACACAAGAACCAATTCATCAATCAAAAAAAAAAAAAAACATTTTTTTTTAATTTGTTTAAAGAATGGACGATAAGATTATAAAAGATAGAGTGCGAAGTTTGCAAATGCAAAAAAGTTTTTGTTCATATGACAAGGGAATTTAATCATTAACCGCCACGGTGCAAACGATGAAAAATTGTTTGAAAAAACCACAAAAAATAATTGTTTGTTACAAGTGTAAAAAGGCGATATTTTTCCGAATTTTCCCAATGAGGAAAATGTTTCTTTTCTTGCCGAAGTGACGAATACAGTTTGTCGTTTGAATTTACTGCATTCGAAGTCATCATTGATTAAAAATTCAATTATTTTAAGAGTAATTAGTCGAACACTTTTCTACGCAAAAGACGGATCCTTATGTTTAATAGGACGCTGCGTTTACGCTCACCGACAGAGCTGTCTGTTCATTGATGTAATCTCGTCATTTCCTGAAGTGCATTCTGAATCACTTGAACGTACAAACAGTGAAAAAATTTAATCATCCCAAATCATTTAATTCAAAATGAATGAAATTGGTTCTTTAATTTAGTTTTACGCAATCATTATGCAAAAAGTTTAGAGCACTGTTTTTGAATTGAACTTAATAAATTTATCAAAAAGCAAAAACTTTCTGCAATCAATGTTAAACAACAATTTTTTTTCTGATATACAGATATTTATTAATGAGAATAAATTCATTTGTTTGGCATTCCACAATATATGAACATTTAATGGTCAAAATTTGCCACGTACTTGTTAGGAAAATAATCTCAATCGTGAAATTTCAAGGTCGACATAAAATTCGAAAGCAATTTAAAACTTCTTGTTTGAAACGGTGGCGAAAATAGTAATAGTAAGCAGTGTTGAGATTAAATAATATTCTCAATGATTAAAATATAAAGTGGAGAAAACAGCCTTATTTCCGACTCGAAGATGCTTGAAAGCGCACATAAAATTTACTAGAGAACAGGCACAAAAACAGACAGTCTGTATATTTGTTTACATTGATCATCGAATACTTTTGAAACATGATATATTATTTCAAAAAAATGACTGCATCAAATTAAAGCAATAAGTTTATTTATTTACGCAATTCCCCCTTTCACAGATCAGAAAAATTGCATCAACACTTTTACCGAATAACGTTCTTATATAAATCCTTTCATTTGTAGCTAAATTTGTATTAATTAAAATTTAAGTTTAATTTTTTAAGTTCACTGGAAACCAATTTTGTAAAATTACACGGTGAAATTTGGGGGAAATATTCGGTTAAATATTTTTATAAAAAGAAGACATGATATATATATTATATTAAAGTAAATATTATTGTGCCAAGAACCTTCTTCGGTTAATGGACAAAGTTTAATTGGAATTTCGTTTGCACAACAAACTGGAGAAACAATTGTGCGTTACTTAAATTGCTAAACCGGAAATGGAAAACAGATGGAATGGAGGGAATGTTGATGTAAAAGCATGTTCGTTCGCATGAATTGTTTGATATTTCAATGAACATATCTGATGGAATATCTTTGATGCTTATGGTCACTTGAAAATGTTGAGTATGATAATCCTTTACGAGCTATTATATAGTTTGAGATGAATTTCAAAGTACAGTGTATTACATCTAACGTGCTACACATTACTGACAAATAATTGTTGAACCATTATTAGAATGGAATGTTAATGACATATTTAATATTTTCGGACAAACAAATATGTGAAAATGTTCAAGATAAATTCGACTATTCGAGTAGGAGTACATCATAACAAATTCATAAATTATAATACAGTTAGTACCTGAATAATATTTTGAGAAAAAAATTTTGAGCTTCCCTTTAAAATAAATTTTCTTGATAAAAATAACTTATCGGTAAATTAAACATACATAAATATTTCGAGTGATATGAAATTTTATTAATCAGAAATACTTGACAGCCCCACTTTTAATAAAATGTTTGCTGTTGATTATTATTATAACAATAATTTTTATTCACAGTCGGTTTATAACAAGAAAAATAGATATATAATCAACAGTAGGTATTTCAAAGTTGGAAGTTGAAGAAAATCTATTTACCAGCAGTCGAAAGTTGATATCTCTTGTATACATTGCAACTTTTATAGATTTAATTGTAAAATCCATACGAATAAATATATTTTTGACGCACCTGATTCTGCTCGAAACTCAAAAACTTGTAAAAGAATGATAATATGATTTCGAGTACATTGACAAATGATAAGAAACTCGTACATCGTGTGGAGCGTTAAAGTTGCTTCAAACTTTACCGACTATTGGTTAATATCGAAATATGACGGAACCAATAGCGTTAACTTGCCAGTATAAATTGATATGCCGAAGCCAAGGATATAACACATGGTATCGATATGGCCCTGACCTGACCCTGAATATATTAATCATCACTGTTACAACGAACCTGATATTATTATTAAAAACAATACAAGTACTTTCAATGCTAAAAAAAGGAAAGGGAAATAGTTAAATTTATAGCGATCGTATTAAAACCTACTGCGATCGCAATAAATCAGTAAAGTTTACTACTATCACGCCAATTTTACTAGTTCATTTTTTAAGTGTGGATTAATTGATGGATTGATTGTTAATTTTAAATATCGAAAAGAATTTATCAAAATTAAAATCGGATATTATGAACATATTTTTTTATCATATTTTTAAACATAAAGATGTATAAAATATAAAACAGGTTACTTCTGCTTAGCAATTATTAACACGGTCAATAATTATACGCGAGTTGTAATTTATCGTTGAATGCAGTATCTCGTTGTCGCATTAGACATGTCATTGGCAGGTTTATACTCATTGCAGACAACCCAATGTATCATGATGAAGCATCGATTATTTCGTATTTCCACATGAATGTAAACATGTCGTTCAATAACTCGCTTCGGTGTGCAAAATATGACGTGTTTCGTGACGTTGAGATTAAAAAGTTAAGTGCAAGGTCAGTTGTACCGTGGTAAGTCGTAGCATCGATTACACATGACCCCTATTCCAATGTAACCGCTTCCTTAGCCAATGGCGAGGCTGATCGACCTCGATCGTTTGCCAGAAATCCTGTTCTCCAAGTCTGCACCGACGCCACTTCCGGCGTCTACCGTATCATTATGCCCGCTAAGCTGTCAGATATACGCTTCAAGGCTACGACCTCCCAAGAGCATGCAAAAATTACATTTCCTCAATAACAGTAACTTTTCGTGTACACGACTCTCTTAACAAATTACGATATAAAAATAAAAGCTCGACTTTTCGACTACCGTCTATTCATAAACGCAATTATCAAGTTACCAAGGATTATGTTAGTTTGATGTAGCTGTCAGTAAAGAGATTTTTCCTTCAGAATTTCACGTGTAAGTCGTATTCAAATATGTTTAATTTGTATTCCTGTAGAGAGTGATTGTTCATTATTTTTTCCCCATTCATTTGGAATGTTTAATTCATACGTTCACTATCGTGCCTTTGTATCACTTACTAAGCAAACTATAGATAAACTGAACATCATAAGAAGATTAGAGTATCTGAAAGTAGAGAAGAATTAGCTATAGTTTGAAAAGTTTCTATAAGATGAATTCAGTTTACGCGCTGGATGACTTTCCAAATGATATACAAGTAAAACTGGTTCAAATTGTACCTAATAACAGCAAAGCTCCAAGCCAAAATTAATTAGTGATTCCAGGTACCTCGCCATTGTCATTACAATTAATCCGTTGCATTATACCGACAATGTTATTATTGTTGCTATACATACTAGGCAATAGTTTTATGCAATTTAATTTTAAATAAACCGTTCGCAAGATATTCGTAATTTCCTCTTCAATAAATTTTAAAATCTTATGTATTTCAAAATTATACATTATTAAACATGTACATTTATATAATACTGTAAATATTATTGGGTAGATTGACGATATCAAAATAGAACCCCCTCGACGACTACGTGCGTGACGCGTAACATAAGCTTATCGAACGTTGAACCGAGATAACGGTTCACAACACACTTATAACAACCTACTCGATCCGAATCTGCTAGGATGGGCCTTACCAGACAGAAAAGATAAGTGTCTTATTTTGAGAATTTTTCATCCATCAAACAACAAAAGTGTTCCAATCAATTAAAAAGAACAATATACAGACAGTGAGAAAAATTGTATCCAGTATCAGTTGTTACCCGATAACAACTGCAGAATTAATATTAATTGATTGAACTGATTTTCAGTTAATATGTATACATGTTCTTCTCTTTAATATTTTTCTCTTTATGTACAAACAATTGTCCAAGACAATCACAAGTTTAAATTGCATTACAAAATAGAAGATTTGATGTCCAATTAAGAACAGCGTGTAATGTAACGATCGTGAACAAAGCTTTTGTGATAAAATGTCGACGCAGGTTTGTTCATACATTGCACAGACTTTGCACTTCTATCGCAGTAAAGAGAAAATTGAAGTCCCGTGTTAGCGACGAATGAATTGCATACGATATGCATGTGACTGCCGTAACCCCTGAAATTCATGGTTGTCGTAGAAAGGTCTAGCGGTTTATCACCGAAGTGTAATCTCTGTCTTTTCGTGCGCTTTTAGAGAAACATACAATTTTCTGCGTAAAGTGGTTTCTGATTAGCATGGGAGTTTTAACCAAGAACGATACCGCAGGAAATTAATGCTCGCAATCAAATTATTCCGGTATACGTTACTTCAAACGCTATATTTACTAAAGTATGGCCACATTTGCGTTGACTTTCATTTATAAGCTGTTACGGTTTTTGGGTTTTTGGTCACATGTTCCTTTTTTGATTCTTCATACGCTTATTTATAAATCTCGTCATAAAAATGAAGTAGTTGAAGTCTAGTAGTTGCAATGCTCCCAAATCTTCACATTTTTGTTTAGAACCTACATCTTCGCACAGCACTGCTTACATTGTTATAAACTACGACAAAACAGTTTTTCTTTCAATTATATTTACGTTTTGATTTTTCGAAACACCATTATTCGAAAGTTATGTTAAATCCTCATCACTAAAGGTTTTTAAAATTATACACATTGTGCGATTTTCCTGCATAATGAACCCGCAACGTTATTCCAGTTTTTCATTATACAAGTCCGCATTAAAGAATTCAAAAATATACTTTTCAATTTTGATTCTCTGGCTCTCCTTTTTTCCTGCTTCTTCGTAAAAGTCACCGTAATAAATAAAGTTTTGAGTAACTCCGTTTCATCCAGACCATACCTCGTAATAAATTTTTTCGCGAAATCTCGTTAGGAAAGAAAACGTTACAATTTCGCGTATGTTGATGTTGTAGGAAATGCACTGTAGTTGAAACATCAGCCGACAAAGAAAGCAACGTTACGCTTAACAATAAGGCGCATGTTGTTGACACGAAATTATTCATTCAGTGACGATTGCAACGCAGCGTGGCTTTCGGATGGGACCGACACTGTTCTTCCGTATGGATGAATGCGAAACTCCGCAATTGAATTTACGTCGAACGAACGGACGAAGTTGGATAAAACAACGGATAACGTGAATAAGGTAAGATAAAAAATAAAGTAACGATGAAAGTATAATTGAATAGAATTACGTTTGGTTCGTCTGTGGCACGAAAGTGGCAAGTCAATGGTCGGAACGAATCGTTTTTAATTGTCAATACTTGAGTTGACCAAGCAAATACAGAAGGATTGCAATCAAACGGCGAAGGAAAATAAGAGATTAGTAGAACGGCAACGAGGACTTGAATTTTTTTAATTACTCCAGACGACCAGTTTTTAGATATTGAAAAGTCGTTGGACGCTCCGATGCTAATGGATTGTTCAAGTTGATTAGACTTTTATTTATCAAGTTTATACCGTGAGATTCTTTTTGCTTCGTCGTGTTTAAAGAGTTTCCGCGAGTTCTCGTAACAATTGTTTTCCGTTCCAAGTTTTTTATTAATTAGTATGAAGAAAAAATAACTTTAAATAATCCATAAAAGATTGTATCAGTGTTGATACAAGTAAAAATTGTATTGGCCGAGCGACACATTTTTTTGCATCACCCGGTCAAGGAAGTTGATTCGAATCGTCATTCGTCTATTTATTACAATTTCTCAGCTAACGTTTTAATTTCAAATTTATTATCTAAGTTAAGAATGCAACGTGTCACGGATGTACATAATACCCTTCTCATAGCAGTTTTACTTGTATCAACAACATTCAGCTCTCGCGCTAACAAACAATAACAACTATCCAGTTGTCTGCTCAAGTAAATGCCTTGTTGTTTATATGCCAACTACTATTTTTTGTTTACTGAGCAAATTTCAACGCTGAAATGTTGCACCTTCCGTAATTTAACAACGTATCATTTACATTGCTAACTTTGATTTATCACCAGATCAATTATACGTAACAATGTAAATTATATATTCGATATTCCGTAGAAAAGAAAAATTGCCTAAAAACGCTATAAATAAACACTGATGTCATTATTATATCTTATATTCGACATCTTTTCGATCCTTCTACGAGCGCTTAGTTAAGCGTTGCAGCTTTTAAATCAGAAATTGTCTGACAATTGTCAGAAAAATAAGAACTGTCTTATAAAAAATTCCTTTTACATGAGAAAAACGACAATAAGCTTGCAGATGCATCACTAAAATATACACAAGCTCATCAAAAGTTCCATGGGTTTCATAAATAAGACGCTGTCTTTCTAAGTTAGCAATTCGAGCACGTAAGCACTATATTTAACGAATGTACGGCATGAGCGAGTGCATTTTTCATTCGGACGGCTTAAAAT
>JABFOV010002786.1:0-18571 GCA_022817685.1 Aradophagus sp. ZL-2020 | reverse complement strand
AAAATATAAATATTATATAATAACAAAAATATAATATCACAATCACACAAAGAAGAAATGCTTTCATATTGAAAGAATTATATATATATAAAACAAGAACAAAATGATAAAAATATTATATAAATTTATTAATTATTATATTTTCTTACTGAAGGAGATTGTATGATAAATTTGTTACAGGATTTTTTTAAATTTAAAAAATTTAAATTTTCATTTTTTTTTTTTCTTTTTTGTTTTTTTTTTTTTTTTTTTTTTTTTTTTCATCTTGAATAATTTATTTTTGTTTACTTTACTACTTCTATTGCAGTTTTCAACATTATTGTGTCGTTACTGTTTTCGTTTATGTAATATTACACTTTTTAAATATTTATTATTATTTTAAAGTATAGCTGATAACAAACAATTTTAGATAATTTATTTAGATAGAAACAATGAGTGACAGTTCACAAATTGCTGACGAACAAAAACAACACAATATCAACGTACAGTCCGACAAATCCATAATTTATCCAAATGACATTGTTAGAATTTGTAACATGAACTTACATCTGAAATGCACACCACCCAAAAGTTGTTTTTTAATATCATCTAAGTGTGTTATATTGGCGATTTCCTTGACTTGACAAGACATTGTATAAAACTTCAATGTATACAAACTTGCCCTTGAAACGAAGTAATTTCGATCAGTGCAATTGACATTTGTATTATTTACAAACTGACCGTCGACCTTGATTTTATGGACACTGTAGATGACATATCTACTCAATCTGGATCAACCTATAAGAATATATATTGAAAACATGAAATTGCTCAAATGATAAACAAGAAAGAATGACAGATATTGGAACACTCCCGAATCTATCTGTGTTTAGTTGTATACGTTAGAAAAGGTAAGACTCACACATAGGGAATAGTTTCAATTCATTCCTGGTGTCGCTAGTTTGGTCTGATTCCGTATAGTTCCCTCGTTCTAACTTGGATGCACTGATGTTTAAGGCCTGTTTTAAAATTAAATTATATACATTTTTATTTTGTAAATTTAGAAATAAAAAAATAATTAAATATGACTCTTGTTTTTTAAATCGGGCTTTGACGGTTACAATATATATATATATAAATCAATTGATAAAAAAACTTATGGTCAAATAAATAATAATAATAAAAAAATTAATAAACAAATACATTTAATTATTCAAAACTGACCGATCGCGGCCTTTTTAACCAAATATTATTTCAGTCAAAACGACGGAATTCGGCCAAATTATAACATCCGGTCGAAATTTTTGTAATATCATTTTTTTAATAAATAAATCATGACCCGGGTAATTAAATGATATGACAATAGGTGATTTTTGCGCACCTGGGTCATCGTCAGGGAAACGCCCCAGGTGAACTTTAATCATCCGGGTCATCATCAAGGAAGTGCACTGGGTGAATTCCGACAACCCGTGTTATTGTCAAGAAAGTGCATCAAGTAATTTTCAATGATGTTCTTGAATTCAATTAATGTTTTCTTTTGAATGTTTTGAAGGTCAAACTTGATATCGTTATCCAATTTTAATAAATAATATTGGAAAAGAGATAATTTTATTTGTCTTTTGTATAATTTTTTCTTTCGAATTTATTTAATGTTTTCCTATGTTTTCAAGGTCAAACTTAATATTGTTATTCACTTTTAACAAACAGTATTGAAAAAGTTAATTTTATCTGACTTTTATAACTGCTTTCTTGAAATTCATTAAATGTTTTCTTCTAAATGTTTTGAAGGTCAAAGCCAAGATTGTTAAACAATTTGTGCAAAAACTTGTGCAATTTTTTTTTCGTTCATGTTTTGAAACTCGAAGTTTAGGTAGTTATAAAATGTTAACAAAAATGTATTACATATATACATATTACATACACATGTACATACATTGCATATTAAAAATAACAAAAAATATAAAACAAATTAATTTAAAATTTACCTTTTTTCTGATGAACATAAGTCAAATTTGCTGAACATCTCGGTAAAAACTGTCTGTTCATTAAAATTTTTACAATAACTTTTTTTTTATCAAAGTATATGAAATTCACTACAAAAACTCAAAACTATTGAAATATAAAGAAAGTCATTAAATAAAACTTGTTTCTTTGAATCTAAAATAAACAATGGGGAAGGGAGAAACATATTCAACACATTAAACACTTTTTATAAATTGCATAAACCAACATTCGTATCTTGCGTCTGAGCACGTCTGCCGGCACGCCGCGTTTGGCGAACTCCCGCTATTTCGGGAGAGGGGCCGTACGGAAGGGGAAACGCGCGCCAATCAACGACGCTTCTGACGAGAAACCCCTCCACTTTAAAATGTGTGAGGGGATTAGACCACTGTTGCGAGGATTATTATCGCGAGGTTCAATTTATTAATTTAATTTATTAATTAATTAATTTAAAGTTAATACCTTTTTTATTTATATTTCCTTTTTTCTTTTAATAAAAATGTTTGTAAATTACGAATTAGAAATAAGAGGAAAAAAAAAAACAAAACAAAGAAAAACACAAAATAAACAAATAACAATAAAACATTCGTAAATGATCATTCAAATCTCGTTACCAGGAAAATTATCATGATGTTGATTGACATATATATATATATATATATATATATATATATATATTATTTTTAAAATTAAATAAACAATTAAAAATAAAATAGTCGTAAATAATTATTCGAATTTGATCGAAAAATTACTTCATGAAGTTTTGTAATCCGCTACTGTGAACATTTTAAACTGCATTAAACTATAAAACAAAAATAAATGAAAACAAAGTAAATATTTTCTTTGTTTACATTTAAAATAAACAAAGTCATACTTTTTCTAGTTTTTGGTGAAATGTTTAATATTCTAAAAATCATTGAACTAGCAAATCAACAAAAACAAAAAAAGACAATGAAAAAAAAAATTTTTCTTCTGTTTTCAAAACAAATACATTCTCCAGTCTTTTCTTGTTTCGTATTCAAACAATAACAAACTTTTTTTTACCTCGAATTATCTCCTTTGACACGCTGATCTCAATCCTCCCCTCATAATTACCGAAGGTGCGCAGATGCGCGAGAGCGAGATGTGAAGGAGCTATGGGTCCACAAAAAACAGATCGATACCGCGTGTGCGCTCATTCGCTTTTAAAGAGATGTATTCAGAATCACTGGCTGGTTTCAACGTAAACTTCGTGAGGCGAGCTTCGTCGAGCTTGCGGGAACGTAGTCAAGGCACTTTAAGTCGCGCTCGTTGTCATCAGCTTGACGTTATTGTTGACTTCGTCTATTCTCGATTCCCGAATCTCTTGGCGCCTATGTCGAACTCGGCTCAGTATTGACCGACGAAAGTCAATCAACCGGTTCGACCACTGGAGAATGAGTAAAAACGTCCTCACAAAAGTGTACTTCTTTCAAAACGGCGACGAAACTTGATCACATCATTCGGCTTACTGTAAATACTACAGTATCCCTCCAAGCCACCATCATGGGGACCAAATTTGCAGCTTGTAAGTAACTTTATGTTGTTGTTGTATTTATTGACTATGAGATCGGACCAGTGAATAAGTAACTTTATAAAGTTTGTTTTTTTTGCTCATTGTTTTCATTTTTTGTTTATTATTATTTGTTCATTGTTTTCATTTCTTGTTTTTGTTGTTTTTTTATTATTGTTTTTATTTTTTTTTGTTGGTTGTTATTCATTCAATGTTTTGTTTCTCGTTTGTTTTATTTTTTTTGTTCATTGTTTTCGTTTCTTATTTGTTTTTATTTTTTTTTGTTCACTGTTTTCATTTCTTGTTTGTTTATTGTTTTTTATTCATTATTTTCGTTTAATGTTTGTTTTTTTTCAGTGTTTTATTTGTTTTGATGTTTTTTTATTTGTTTTTGATGTTTTTTGTTCGTTATATCAATTTTTAGTTTGTTGTTCATTGTCCTAATTTTAAGTTCATTCATTTTTTTAATACTTTACACAGGTTGAATATTTTTTTAAATCTTCAAAATAAAAAGGGTAATTCTCATTTTTTAATTAAAAAGTTAGACTATTATTCGCAAGAAATGAATGATATCATCGTTTTATTCGAAAAGTAATTTTTAAAATGAGTTTTAACAGTTTTAATTGAATCAGATTCGGTCTTGAATATAAATGAATTTCTGAAAACAAATGGAAATTATAAAAAATGTAGGAATCTGAACAATCTATGAATTAAAATAGTAATTAATAAATGAATATTCAATACTGGTGACGAACGCTAAGTAAAAAATATTTGATAAATATTACTGTGAGCAAAAAGTTTTATAACAGTCAAATGAATGAATAAATTTTATGTTAATTAGACATGATACTTAGAATACAAATAAAATGTAGTAATTATTGTATTTCTAGTCAATGTTCTAACAAATGAATAATACTTTTTGTGAATATGTTTAGTAATTAATAAATGATTATTTACAGATAATTTAAAACTTACTTGTCTTCACGAATACTATCAAAGACTGCTGCATGGAACTCAGCCAACTCCATCCGGTACTGACATGGCCAACACTGTCAAGCACTTTGCACAAACATTATTGTGTAAGTAAATTTTATTTGTTGTGTTGACATTTTTCGAAAAGCTGATGTGTATAAATTTTTCAACGTTTTTTAATAAACAAATGAATACTTATGAATATAAATAAAAATGTTTATATAAATAATGTAAAAAATCAAAAGTTACTCTTTTTTATTTTTGAATGATATATTATTTAATTTTAACTAGTAATTTTATTGTTCGTTTCAGCATTACTAAAAGAGGTATGCGAATCTCCTTTGGAAATGATAAAAAATCAAAGTCTAGACAGTGAGAGGATGGCACTGTATCCAAATCTTGATTATAAACAATTGTACAATGCTTTGACACAGTTAATGGATGTTGTGCCTTTGATACACGTTGGCGTGCAAGGTTTGTATTTATTAAGTATTAAGTATAAGAGAAAATTGATTGAAGATGATATCAAACTTATATTTAAAAAAAAAGCAGTGACAAAATTAATTTGAATATAAAGTGATAAAATTAATTTGAATATTTATTTACATTACTATTTTTTATTTACATTAAAATTTGATTACATTACTATTTTTTGACCAACGCAAATTGTTCAGAAAAAAAATGTAAAATAAATCAAATGAAAAGGCACTTCTTTCAGTACATCAAATACTATTTTAACAGCTCTATAAAAAGCGCCATTTATTTTTTAGAAGTCTTGAGTTTTAATAATTAAATAATGTGTTCTGTTTGAACATTTTCACCCTGTAAAACCTCATTTTATTGCTTAATAACTATTCACTTTAATTTTACGTAGTCCATTAATGAAATCCTTTCTGATTTATTTAAATTTTCATTCTGTTGTAGCAATTAGTGAAGATTGTGAACAAATTTCATTCAAAGATGAAATTAAATTAGTATTTTAATTTTCAAGAATAATGGAAAATAGAAAATGATTCAAGTAAAAATAAGTAATCAATTTTCATTTAAGAAATTGTTTTACAGCATTTGGACAAGCAATATTGCAATGCCTGGCGTGCTTATTGCCCTTCCTGGATCATGATCTGATTGATAACGTCCCATATCTGACAGCAAGTGCCATGTCCGTATTACCTGCGGAACTGCACCAAGAAATCGTTAATTATTTGTGTTACTATATTTTGCCATTTACAATAGGTTTGTACAATTAATTGTTATATATCAAATTTGTAAAGTAAAATTTAATTACAAAACAATAATAATTATTTGTAATTTTGCAGCTAGAAAAAATGAAGACAAAACGGAAAATTATGCGAGCCAATCAGTTGCAGCTGTTATTATGATGGTTTTTCAATATTCCAATAATCCTGGTAAGTGATTAAATTTCATTTTGTTTTTTTATTTAATTAAAAAAAAAAAATAATAATTGTATTATCAAATTAGAACAAGTATGATAGCTGTAAATAGCTATGATAGCTGTGACTATAAGTACTATATATTAAAAGTGTTAAATTAATATGTTTGATTTATATTAAAAATGCAAAAATGTTACAGCTCACCATTGTCAATTACTAGAATGTTTAATGGCACTAAAATCAGGAGTGGTAAAGGACATACTGTGTGTAATTGCTTATGGTACAGCATCAGCGAGAGCTTCCGCAGCAAAACTTCTATTTTACTATTGGCCTACGTTCAATCAAAATTTATTTGACCGGCGCGCAGTTCTCATGAAATTTGCAAGTGAGTGATTCAAAAGTCATCAAGTCATGTATTACTTTCTATTTGTCTGTAACAACAGAATGCACAAACCTTAACTCGGAAGTAACAAGCTTTAAGGGAACTTTCTTTAAAAATGAAAATCAACAATTCTTTACAAATCTTTCTGAATTTTTGTGTGAAAGCAGTCTTTTATAAAATTAAAAAGATCTGTCAGGCAATAATTTGTATTTGCTCGTTTTTTAGTACGCCTTTTATTGAGAAGTTTAAAAAAAAAAAATAATTGTAAGTTTTCACACAAATCGTCATTTTTACATGGACGGTACCCTTAAACAACGCTTCACTCTGTAATCAGAGACATTTATATACAAATTTCAAGCACTGTGACTTTGAATTAGATGACTTAACACCGTTCGTGTGCCAACGCGATATGTGTCCGAATGCCGGAAACGCCGAAGCAGGAAAGGTTTGCTACGACCATCGCATTTCCATCACATTTGCAAATGAGTCGCCGGCGCCCTTGTACCTGTGTATCGAATGTGCTAATGAAATTCACCGAATGCACCCCAATCAAAATTTCTACGATATTCTTCATTCCATGCAACAGGTGTCAATGGTTTGCGAAAATAAGGCACGTGATGTTTCTCTACATTAAACGGCACATAGCCTGCTATCATGCCAACTTCCATCCAACAGAAAAACACAGAAAACGGTTCAGTTGTAACATTCGTTTGACGTCTAACGGGTACGCGTTGTTGATCGTAGTTCTGTGGAATGTCAGTTTAATCACTGTTTGTCCTACTATTAATCTTAGACTATCCATCTTTCGTCGGTTGTCTGTCTCATTCTATCATTGCTCGCTTTAATGTTTAAGACCGTTTAATTATATTATTCGCAATGTTAATAGAATTGTCGTGCAAGCGACAAGTCGGCGATCAGTGTCTGCTTTTCGACGGAATGTGCAAGTTACAACGGCAATCACCCGATAAGGTACTGCCAGCAGTGCCACAACATTCGTCACAACAACCGTCGAGGGGGAGATCACGTCTACCACATGGCGCTGCCACACATCTCGGAAATGGATTCCCAAATGCAAACTTATCTCGTACAAGCTATTGTTAGGTAAGTGACGACTCGATAATTTGACAAAAGTGAAATATAAGTCTACAAAAACTACAAGGTTTGTAACCCATTCTTTTGTTTCATCACCAAAATTCATGTAATCTTATTATTAGCATAAATTAAATCGTTCTTTGTTATCATCTTTGTAGAAAAATTCATGTAAAAAAATATAACGGGTGTAAGTATTATTATAAATTATTATTCTTGAAATTTCAGCTTTTGAGTAGAAAGCTTGAATCTTAAACACAAAAGTATCTCGAAATTTTTTCTCTTCTCATCGTTTTTCGTAAACTATTTCAGACTCTAAAGGGAAAAAAAAGTTTGAATAATGTTATTCTTAAGACTCTTCTTCGATGAAATGATGAAACGTTCGTTTGAAGGGAACGCGGATAAAGGAATAACGATGTGTTACAGTCTTTTGAAGGAAGCGGAGCCGATAATGATGGACAGTAATAGGGAGATGTTTGAATCGAATACTAACAAGAGCAGTTCGGGTTACGCGGGTCTAACTGGCAGCAACCGTATCGGCAGGAGCGACCCAACTACTTTGGAGGAACGGCAGTTGCTCGGCCGTTATGGCGTCTGGCTCCTCGTTGGACTTTGTACCCCGAACCAGGAAACCCCAATCGAAATACTTGGGCGATTATTGTCAATGTTATTTCATTGGTTTCATGTCACTGCGTATTCTTTCGACGGTACTAAAAAAAGTCTTATGCATCTTATCTTTTCTGTTGGTAATTTAACACTTCACGTACACTATTCAAGTAGAAGTAGGATGTAGGTAGCCAATCGCAATCGCAATGCATTCGCTGATCATTTTATGTTATAAATGTGAATTGCAAATTTTGATAACGGCTTGTTAATTTTATTACTGATAATATACATGTATTGGAATTTTGTATTAATTAAATGTAAGACTCTGTAACATTGTATTCTAGCATAAAATCGTTTTCAATTTAATCAATCATTTTATTACTATGAAAATAAAAGAAAAAATGAATTTGCATTTTAATTAATTGTGGGAGATAAATGCATAAAATAAATATTCATAAAGTCAATATAAAAATAATCACAAGAGCAAAAATGAGATCAGCCAATGTTATTTCGCATTGCATTTATTGGAATAGAATTAATTGAAGACAAAGACAATTTTTATAACAAAAATGGATAACAAGAAATTGAAAGTAGAGAAATAACGTCGTACAAGTGCCAATTAAATAAAATAAATTGTTATCCAAATTTCTCTGTCTTCACCAGCCAGTGTTCTAAATGCAAGACAGACAGTTTGCCAATGCTATTGACAAATTTAAATTTGAACTGTTTAAATTACTAAAAAAAATTAACGTTTGCAACGTAAATAATTTGAATCAATGAGTAAATGAATCGTGTGTATTGGGAACACTTTTCTAAATTAAACATAATTGTAATATATAATTTTGTTAAACTAAATTTTTATCTGCATTATTTTGCATATTATAGAGATTCAGAATATTTTATTGTGTAGTCTCTATGGAACAAAGTGAGGTCTAAAGCTTGGGAAAAAATTGCGCCAAGAATTTAGGATGAAAGTACCACTTGATGTTGTGTTTCCTATCATTACACTAAATCTATATACTTTCTGAAAATTAAATATACCCAAATAATTATTACTGTTTTCATGTAAAATTTTCTTTATTTTCTTCACATTGCAATGTCAAGATTTCTGTTACTGTTACATTTTATTTTTGAGGATCAGGTGCCCTAATAACAGAATCCCTGTAGTTTCTACTCCCGTTGATGTTTTTGTGAAACACAGTTCGATGTTGAATATTGTTGCACAAATCAATAATTACACGTCATTAATACGAATTGATTCTGTAAATATTTCAACGAATGAAAAAAAGTATCAAAATATAACAGAAACAATTCAAATGTGACAAAGAAATTACAAATTAATACAATGCTATGGTTTTTCTTAAATGAAAAATTAAATAAGACATTACATGTTTGTTGAAATATTTACCAAAAATATAATTTTTGCTATAGTAATGTATTAATTTGTTAGTTTTGTTCATAATCATTTTCTGTCATAGCATGAAATAATGTTTGTCTCTGACGTATTCAAAATTAATCCTGAAGCAACAACTGATAGAATGTTGTAATTATTTTAATAAATGTTCATCATCTGTTGAGTGTTCCTTAAGCATGATTCCTACTATTTCAAAAAAATTTTGAAAATATTTGATCAGTCTTTGTAGGATGGTAACTTTTTTAAAAAGTAATTTTTTAATGTTTTGTATAGAACAAATATTGTACTAATTGAATCTTTAAAAAAACTCAAATTGTAATTTACAATATTAAAATTGATGTACAACTTTGTTACATGTTCGTATATTGAATACACTTTGTTTATAGTGAATTTAAGAATTATTTTTTCAAGTTATTAATTACAATTATTAGAATTGATCAAAGATTTTTAAAATTTTTTGTTTACTTCAAAAGTTTTGTAAATTTACTGTACTCCTGTATCTTTCTACCCAATAGTTGTATGTAACAATTGTTTTATTACGTACAAAGTGGGATATCGTTTATGTGTACTGCTCAGTGTCTTTGCTTAATATACCTTCGACTTCCAAAGTAAAAAAATCATTATTTCTTCTTCAGATCATGTCATAAAAGTAATGTATTTCATTAACATAAATTATATATCTGACAAATCAGGGTACCTAGATCTTTAAGTTAATATTGTGAAAATAAGACAAGGACAACATTAATTCTAATCATTTTAGGACATTAAAAGTGAAATTTTTTAGTATATCTGAAGGACAAAACGTTTTTAATAAACGTTTCACATAATTTTAAAATCATGGTAAAAACGAGTTAAATTTAATTGTAAACAAATTTACAAAATAAAACAAATTTTACGATGAAGTTTTAAAATTGGTTTAGTTATTTAATAAAAAGGAAAATACAAAAATGGCAAATAAGATTTGCTTGAATTCGTTTATTTATTACAAAAGTGGCCAACACAACTAATACGTCACAATAATCACAGCAAAAAAAAATGGAAAACAAGAAAATGAATGATCACTCCTACTCTAAAAAAATGTCTCAGAGTGATTATACAAAACTCTAAAACTTACACCTCAAAAACGAATAAAAAAGTTTCACAATCTTAACTTTTTAATAAAAAAAAGCGATGATTTAAAAGAATGTCTAACGATTCCACATAAATTGTATTTTAAACTTATATGTAATAATCTGATTATTTGGGTATATTCAGACTACATGAAAACATATTCGGTTGGATGTACATATATAAATGTTTCATGAACATTATCCTCTAAGAATGCTGCATTATCGAAGCTTTATACTTGATGTTTACTCGATCATGTATCATCTGTCTTGTTTGTTCATTCGCTGTTTTATTTAACTCCTCTGGCTGTTGCCGTACGTCTGAAAATGCATATTAAACTTTTTTCTCTTTAACTTATATTAATGGCAGGACAAGCCGAAAGTGCCCTGGAAAAGTTGAAAACGGAGTACGTCTGTGGCTGGTTGTCCGAGGTCATGAAAACGCATTACCACGTCTTCATTTCCTGCCTACTGCCACATCCAGCCGACTACGTTAGAATTGGAGGTCATTGGTAAGTTGTTACATTATTATTACAGTTGCATCATTGATGAAATGAAAAGAAACTCTGAATCAACAATTTATCACTTAATTAAGCAGATAAAATCTCATCTAAACATTAAATTACAATGGTTTTATAGGGAAACGTTAGCATCCCGTACATCACACCTGAAAGATGGCCTAAATCGACTTTTCTGTTTGGTCCCATATGAAGTGATCACATCAGAAATTTGGGACCATGTCATGCCTTACTGGATGGAAGCCATGGTTAACGATGTGCCTGAACACGAGCTTCATGAACTAAAAATTATATTATGGTAAAGCATAATGTACTTTTTAACTGTTAATCTACTAGAATACTTATGTCAATATCAAAATTGTCTTCGTTGAATTTTCAAAATAGCAAACTTATTATGATTTTTGATTATTGTTTTCAATTTATTATTTTCTTTCATGTAAAAAAAAAAAACTTCCTTTTATTTTATGTATCACTGTATCAATTTAATATAAGTTTTAAAATTGTTCTTATTTAAGGATAATATTAATTTATAATCTATTTTTCCAGCAAAATTTTGGACCCTGATATGAGTCCTTTAGGTTTTGATGCTAAGAAGATGTATAATTTTGTGGCAAAACGTTTCATCAACACAAGTGCACAAGTTCAAGAACAGGCTCTCAATTGGTTGCAAACACTAACTCTCTTGCAAATCATGATTCCGCTAACACAGTTGTTTGCCATGTTCAGTGATGGAGTTTCAGTAATTCAGACTAATGGTTCGACGGAAACCCCAGAAGGCGAATCTACAAAGATTGATGATGAACTGATTTGTAAATCATTACTTAGATACATAATTATACTCGAATTAATTTTAGTTAAACTTCTTTAAAGAAAATTATCGAGTTTTATTGCATCTAGGTCCTGTGACGGAAACCAGTTCTGATAAATCAACGCGACTTTCTGATGACATGATGTCGACGCCTAGAAATTCGGAATTTACAACTAATATTGAACTTAATTTATCTTGTTATATTCTCATGCTCGACGTTTTGTTAAAACAAGTAAGAACAATATTTGTGAAGATGAAAAAAATAAAAATTTAATATAATCAATTTCATATTGATTTTTTTATATTTTTTTGAAAAGCATACGTTTTTTTATCCTATTTTTATATTTTATTAAATATATTTTTCAAATCGAGGAATTTTGTAACAATACTGACAATTTAATTGCAACAGATGGAACTACAAGATATAGACAGGCACACTGGAATAAACACCTGGATTTGCCGTGATGCATGTCGATTGATGAAAATGATCATGTCTACTAACTGGATCAACGACCACGAATGTTCATCAGAAATTGAGTGTGCATTTTGCGAATCAAGAATCATATGGCATCAGCTGTGCCTTCAACTACTAGAATATATGGTTCCAGAGAATTTGGCCCATCCACCTGACGTATGTGCCTTTGAATGTGAAAGCAATCACAACATCAGCAATAATATTTCAGTTGACATATTTCGTCGTACATACTTAATAATTTCTCATTTATAATGAAAAAAATTATTGCAAGTATTATATACTTGTAATAATTTTTTTCTTTTTTACTATTGGCCATCGAACTATAAGTTTTCAAATAAATGGCATATCTCTTTCATTTTTATTTAATGCCTCACAATGCAAACATATCAAAGTGCATATATTAATGTCTTTATAATTATAGACTCTAGTTGACGAAAACTCGGAAGAGCAGGGTCGTAAAAGTCCACCAGAAACCAGCAAGAAGTCGGATTCAAAATCTGACGTTGTTCTGAACATGCCAATCTCCGAAATGCATACTGTCGGAGGGGTTCTAGTCCACATGCCACACGTGAGTTGACGCATTTCCAATGTGTAAAGCTGTCAGCACATGACAGCATCGTTTATCTGTATATCTATTTTTCATGTGTAAATCAAACCTTGAATTTGACCTCGATGTTTCATACACTGCACTAAATGTCTTTCTACACTGTCTGTGTCGTATTGTGTGTCTCGAAAGCGCGCGACAACAAACGGTAGGCTATATCTGTGTTGTATCCACAAGTGATGAGTTGATCCTTTATCTCAGTTCTTCGAACAGATTATGACAGCGACTGTAGAGACAGTTTCGGAGCAGCTGGATTTGGCTGCCATTATGCCAACGGAGAAGGTGATGTCCGCGGTCGCGCGAGCCGTAACTTTGTCTGAGACTGACGTAGGTGAGTCCTTAACGGCACGAATTACTCTTGGAAAACGCTTAAACGTCAGCCTGCAATCGCACACCGTCCTTTCAAGTCAGAAGCAATGATACGCAAATTAGTGCTACGCGGGAACGATTTCTAGCGATTTATCTAACTGACTGCACCTGGTACCACGTTATCCGATGTTATGTTTAGTCAGTGTAATTAATATTTAATAGTATTATTTCATATGTATCTATGTATATCATTTCTGTCTGTGTATTAGATTCAGTCAAAAAATCTTAATTTTTCAGTTTTTGATAAGAAAAAGTTTTGTTGACTGATGATATTTATAAATGTTTCTATGTGTTATATTTGCATATTCCTTTCATGCAGTATCAGTAAATAATTATTGTCATATCTAGAAAAGTATTTAAAATTCAGTTGTTTCATGTAGGTGTATTGTTGCTAGATCTTGAATACGTTTCTTTACTGTATTATATCATATCAATGTATCTTTTTCACATGACACAATGATAATATTTCAAAGAGCTGTTATTTTTTTCTCAATTAACAAAACTTATGTCAACAATATTGTAAACTGTGTATTATACTTTTTGCTTATTATCGCTGCTGAACATGTACTCTTAAGTCTTTCAACTTTTATCTGTTAAACAAAAAACATACTCTGAATAACAAATAGAAGTCCGAAGCAACATAACAGAGGGTATGGCGTGATGACGTAAATTGTGTGGAATTGCTCCTGCGTAACATCAATTTGCGTGCCATTGTTTTTAACTCGCAATTGGGCTAATCTAATGCATGAATACTTTATAAACAAACAACAGCAACAGCTACAGTGAGTGTAGCTAAGCCTCATCTTGTTGGAGAAGACGACCAGCCACTGGAGGATGCAGAGAACGAGTTGGACAACTTCTGGCATACGTCCGTGGGCAAGTTCCGATTCGTCATCGAGGACCTGCCGGAGCAGCTGCAGTACATTTACAAACTCTTGAAGGTGAATATAAACTTCTGTTTAAAATCTTTCATACAATTAGAATCCTCGCATAATACACAGTATTTACTCGTTTTGGAATTACAGCGATGTTTGATCCTCGAAAATTGTTGGTAAACTGTAGTTAGAAAGTAGCACTTATTCTTAGATTTTAATTGGAATTTTTATTAATTTTGTCCGAAATAATAATATGATGAATATTATTTGATTAAGGAACTCATGTCAGTGAACAAACCCGACATCCAATACTACATGCTGCAGTGTTTGAACATGATGTGCTTATACGGAGACGCGCTCAGCACAGCTGTCAAAGATCATCAGGGATTCTTCATTTGGTGCCAAGAAAATCTTTTGATTAAAAAGTATATTTTCATTTGAAATTGTAGTAGTGTTATATTATATTATATTTATGTGTCACTTCTTAAATAGAAGTGTAACTTTAAATATCAAAAGTATTGAAACAGCAGAAAAAGTATTTAATGAAGTCAAGAAGATATCGTAAAGTTTTAAATTATAAAAAATTAGTTGGATTGTCTATCAATATTTATTAATATTCTTTTTTCTGTTACAAATTGTAGCCTTTGGGAACTTTTGAGTTCAGAGCATTCACACATCGCCCAGGTGGCAGTTCCTTTTTTACTGTTCTGTATCACACAACCTTGTGGGATGGACACTTTTTGGCGTTTAGTTCAGGAAGAATTTCACAATTCTGATTGGAGGGTTCGTTTTCTTGCAGGTAAGCTTCAATTAATCTGGTAATTTTCATCAAACATAATAAATTAAGCCAAGTAACAGAGTCATATAAATACCTGTGACTGATTTTTTTGGGATTGTAGATTTTAAACATTGTAAAATATACTAATTGATTTTTTATAGTGGACAGAGCCACATTAATAGCTAGATTCATGGACTCCACACCATTAAGGAACGTATCTTCGTTGCAAGCCGCCCTCGCCAATATCTTTTGTTATTTGATTAACAGTATGGATGATTGTAACGTATTTGTGGCGCAACGAGCTACCCTGTATCTTGGTACTATTCATGACACTGCTATGCGGGTAAATCATATTCACATAAAATTAGACTTTTCTAACTTTACAAGTATCTCATAAAAGAATTCTTAATTGTATGTTTCTTTAATAATATTATACATTCATTTTCAGTCATTAATAATGTGCCTCGAAACACAATTTGACTCGGTCATTGTTGATAGACCAATGATACTGCAAACACTTTACCAACTGCACAACAGCTTAAGTGACCGGCGTATATTGAGTTGGGACTTTTTTCTCAATCGCTTTGATGCTCTTTTTCTCGAAGCTCAGATCAATTTAGAGAAATCGGGCGACATATCATATCTCCGTGGTAGGTTTTTACAATTGAAAAAATGCTATTTGTCATTTTTATGTGATTATGAGACGAATACACAATCTCATTATTTTATGCTTCTTTCAACAGATCTTCGAAATACGGATATGAATAGTGAAGCGTTTATGAGAAAGATCCATAGAGCACATGAAGCGCTTTCACAATCGGATGGCAGTGGAACAAGTTCTGTGAAAACTTTAAGCGCAAGCTTTGGTACAAAGTGGCCTTATAAACGTACAATGTCTGCTCCTGCCTCAATGGTACCTCGTCAGGATACAAAACAAGGTACATGAATAAATAAACATATATAATTTTAACAATTCTGAAGTGGAAAGTTGGACAAATATCAAAACCACTTCGTTCACTTTTACGCTTATTAGTATAATATTTATATACTTACTGGTAGGGTTCAGCTACTTTGTTTGAAATGCCCAATTTCAAATTCAAGTATGTTCCTGTAATACATAAATTTCGAGAATAGGTTATACACCTAACGTGATTTTCAATGTAGACATACATTATTTTATTATTTTTGTTGATAGAGAAAGAAAAGATATACAATCGACAATACTCAGCGCCCATTCTCAAACGCAAGAGCTCCAGATTCGGACTTGGTCAGTTATTAGGATGTACTCCCCCGAATAACAGTATTCCAGGTAGAGTAGTGTGATTGCTTAGTATAGATGTGCACTTTATTGTTACGACATTCTGTGACTGATAGGTTCAAATAGACAGTATATGAATAAACAGTTTTGGAAATAAGCTTAAAGGGAAAATATGGAAATAATCTTAATTTTTCAGCATTTTAAATTTATAAGAGTATGATTACAGAAACAATAATTTATAAATAAAAAAAAAAAAAAATTGCGTTTTGAAGAACAGGTATATTTTTTACTAAAAATATACCTGAGCTTATTTTGAACAACCTCTTTAAAGCTTCAATGGTTAATTTTAATTTTTCAATATATAGTCGTCAGGATAAAAAAAATGATGGAAGAAATGCTAAATTTTGTTGAAAAAATAATTAATTATTAATTAAAATTATAAATTAATACGTAAATGAATCCCTATCGATCAGTCACAGGATCGTTGTTATATGTGACATTCGTTGCCTCAGACGCAGTTTTGAATGACAAAGGACAAGTTTTGAATGTTAAGTAAATCGTTCGGTAAGTGTGCCCGCTTAAAACAACGAACAACAATGTCTTCTATTTCAATTAGCTCAAGCCACAGTAAATTTGAAATCACTCTTTCGCACCAAGTATTCACACGTATAACTTAACTTCCAATAAATCTCTTTGATCAATATATGCTAAAGTAGACTTTCGAGCACTGTAGTAGACGTCGCACTATTTTCTACGTTTTTACATCTAGATAATTGGAAATATATTAGCTAAAAAAAGAGAAAGAAAAATTACAGGAGAAAGAACATGAAATATTACGATTTTAATTTCCATTTCGTTTCAATTGCTCTTTTGTTTCGTATCCATATTTTACATGTGTATAATTTTCTTTAATCTTGTTTTATTTGTTAAAAGATAAAATAATTTTAATTATTCTTTTGCATGCCGACTTTTAATCAGTCTTTAATATCATTAAAGATTAACAAAAGTTCAAACATTTGAATTATTATAATCCTTTCTTTTTAATATATTTAACAATTTTATCTTTGCTAAATGAAACAGCATTATAATTTTGAAAATTAGTAATCATCTTTTCAATGAAACGCTTACCATCGAGTGACAATTTATTATGAATATCGACTTAATTTGAAATCTCAAAACAAAATGAAAATGTCACACCAATTAACAAACAGCGAAAGTCGCGATTCGTCATATTCGCTTTGTTAATTTAGCTCGTATGGTTATTAATTTGTCGCACGTTACTAATAACGACAATTCAATTTACGTAATAAAAACTGAACGTCAACGCGGCACGGCCGTTTTTCATGAAATTCAGTGCCATCTTTGCACGTGCATGTGTTAAATTAATTGCATTTCTTTGTTCCATTCCATCATTCAGTTTAATATGTAGTGCGACTGACTTAGCGTTTTCATATCCGCGTCTCACAATTTCGTGATTGCATGACAGAAACAGCATAAACATGATTAATGCGATCACGAGTCGAAGGGGGGCGGGATGTTGATAAAAATAGAATTCCGTATTGCCGGTTAAAATTGCGTGATAAATCATTAACGAAAATTATTAATCAGATACAAGGTGCCAAGGATTTTTGCGATTTATATTTTTTAGCGGAAATGTTCTTTAGTAACAAGTTGTAAGACAAGCGTTGAAACATTGATTAGTAATTGATTTGAAATTTTGATTTGATTTGTATAATAGTTGTGGTACGTTGAATTAAATTTTACAATTATTTTTACTACATCTCTTTAAATACTTATTATATTCTTAAAGCATAATTTCAAATTAATAAGTTTAAATTTTGAGTCAAAAGGTAATTTTTTTAATAAATATTTATACATTTTGTGACAAAATGTAAACGTTTGAATTATAAAATTGAAAGTTGAAGTGGATGAGTGTAAGTTAATAGATGAGTTGAGTAATTCAACTAAGAAGTTCAGGTAATTAAAGTAAATCTTTGAGTCGCTTTAAATGATAATAAAAGTTGTAGATATTCAAACTAAAATATTAATCCTTTTATGATAAATGAATTTCTTATAACACACGTTTCGTATAATACAATTTGCCTGCAAAAGACTGATCAATTATTTTACAAAAGTTCTTTAGATTCATTTTTTTTTTTTTTTTTTTTTTTTTCCGTAAAATACAGAATTTTTATCCTTATTATTAAATAAAATAAAAATTACATTTCACACTCGCAAAACAGTATAACATTCAATTCCCAAATTTTTTCCCGAAAATTACGAAACGTTCATCAAAGCCTTCCTGTCCCTTTTAAAACTTTCCGAGCCCACAAGACCCCTCTACCTCGCGTCTGCCGTCTCTCTCTTGAAAAAAAAAACACAAAACAAATAAAATAATCAATGTTACTGACAGCA
>JABFOV010002785.1:0-18574 GCA_022817685.1 Aradophagus sp. ZL-2020 | reverse complement strand
TATTATTATTATTATTATTATTATTATTATTATTATTATTATTATTATTATTATTATTATTATTATTATTATTATTATTATTATTATTATTATTATTATTATTATTATTATTATTATTATTATTTTATGATTTTATCTTAATCATAATAAAACTTTTTCTTGTAATTACTATTAATCTACTTTTCTATGATTATGTTAACAATGTTTATTTCTAATCAGTCTGATGAAGAAGAAGTTGAAGATGAAGAAGAAGATGAAAACGAACCTGTCCAAGCAAAAAGAATAAGATTAGCTGAAGAAGCAGCGATCAAGAGAAGGGGATTAAGAGAATGGAACCAAAGAAGACATGACATTTTATTTAATTATTTGCAGTATAGCTATTATGGAAAATCAGTAAGTGCAAAATTCAACAGAGGCTTCTAAAATCTCTTAAAATATATTCTTATGTTAAATAAAATAATTATTCTTAATTACTTATATATCAATTCAAGTTTCATTGATTAATAAATCGATTAATACTTCAAGTTTTTATTCATTAATAAATAAAAATAAAATATTCTTTAAGAAAATCTGATTAAAAGACAAAATTTTTTATTTATTTTTGAAAAACTGATAATCATAAGTTACCACTTTCTTCATATAAAAACAAATATTTTATTCTGCTTTTATTCATTGATAAATATTAAAAAATTCAAAAAATTTTTGAAAAATTGAATGATATAATTTGTATAATTATATAATATAACTATAGAATTCATGTTTTCAATACTTTTTTTTAAATGCACTTCAACATTACACATGAAAATTAATTTTAAACAGACTTGATAAGTGTTATAAAAAGTACTTCCTTTGTTATTTGGAATATTTGTTTTTCTTTCATAGAGTGCTGTTATAGTTTATGAAATGACATGGAAATTAACACGAGATAATTTAGACATGTTATGGTGGGCTATAATTGGAGCTGCTGAACAAGAAATTCTTGGCAAAGTAGATTCACGGATGAGTGTTTACGAGGAGGGTAATTTGCAAGGCCACGTTTCACGATTGACTCACCGAAGTGGCAATTTTGAACTCCAACACAGTACTGTGAAAATCACTTATGACAAAGAGTACGTATTTTTTGTAATATTTTGAACTTTTTATTACTTGCATCATAAGTATCAAGTCTTGCGCCCGAAAAGCAAGCTGAAAGTGGCACTTCACGTTCCTGATATAAAAATGAAAGGTGTGCCGGTACTTTTGTAATATTAACCCTTATATGAGGAACTTATTTGTAAAATAAGTATATTCTTATTTCACAGTAAGATCCTTGGTATTTTATGTATAAATTCTAGTGTTGAGTTTATTTGAATAACTTAGAATTTAGAGTTTGAATTGAGTTTGAGTTTTTTTTTTTTTCTTTATTTAGAAGCATTAACTTGATAATTAATAAATAATTTATACCATTTCCATCCTTAACTCCATACCTAAGTTATTCGAATCAATAATTACTGATAAACTCTCCATTTTGTTTAAACCTTTTTTTATCGATCAGCAGTATGGGTTCAGGTCTAACCATTCAACAACCACCAACCTATTATTTTTCCAACATTTTGTCCTCGAAAATCATGATAGAAATTGTCAAGTTGATACTATTTATACGGACTTCGCCAAAGCCTTCAATACTGTTGATCATGGAATCTTGATAAATAAATTAAAGACTTTTGGAGTCCATGGTACTTTTTTGTCATGGCTTTTTGATTATCTTCAAGGTAGAATGCAACATGTGAATTATAAATCTTTTTTGTCACGGGACATACATGTAACCTCGGGTGTACCTCAGGGGTCCCATTTGGGTCCCTTGTTATTTTTATTATTTACTAATGATGTTTCCTTATCTTTGTCTACGTGTAATTTTCTTTTATTCGCTAACGACTTGAAGTTATATGGTACTGTAGACTCTGAACTCGACTGTTTTGCTTTTTAAGAAGACATCGATCGCCTAATGACATGGTGTGTCAATAATTAACTGGTTATTAATATATCTAATTGTAAAATCTTGAGCTTTTCTGGTGCCAGAGAACCCTTGCAATATCCATATAACATTGGCGGGCAAAGATCTTGAGTAGAGTGAGTGAAATTAAGAATCGTGGGGTCGTCTTCGACTCTAGACTTAAATTTCTTCACATATTAAATTTATTGCCAATAAAGCGCTCAGTATGCTGGGCTTCTTGAGAAGAACAACAGGCGACTTTAGAAATCCTATAACACTGAGGATTCTTTATACGTTTCTGGTTAGGCCATATTTACTTTATGCCTCCCAAATTCGGTCTCCATTCTACAACATTTACATTGACAAACTTGAAGGAGTACAGCACAAATTTCTGAGACATTTTGCATTCAAACTCGGTTTACCCTCTCTCAGATTTGCCTATGACTATTCTCAAGTATCAACGCTTATGAACATCGTCCAATTTGTGTACCACCAGCGATTAAACGACACTGTTTTTATATTTAAATTACTCAATAATATAGTCGACTGTCCCTACCTACTGTCAAAAATAAGTTTTGATGTTCCTCAGAGAAATCTTAGAACACATATTATGTCCCTTTATACCTCCCTAACAAGTAATAATTTATATTATCATGCTCCTCTTTAGAGAATGTCGAGACTTGTGAATAGTTTATCAGCCGACGTCGATATTTTTAATGTTTCGTTTGATTGTTCCATCCAAAAAGCTCGCGTCTTACTAGATTTATATTGACCTCAACTATTGTTCGACGCTGCTCATATGTTAAAATTTTTGTATCTTAATGATATTTTATAGTTTATTTCTGTATTCTTTTTGTTCTTGTAAATTGGACGTTTGCCTGTTTTGATTGAAATAAATCAATAAAATCATTCTTAATGTTAATTTCAGTTTGCACTTAGCTTTATATCGTCATTGGTCAGTTGAAAAAAGTATACGACATTCTCCGACAACTGCTGTAAAACTACGTCTTTGGACGTTAAAAGGGGAGAATAATCTAAAAAAATTGTTAGCTGAAATGGGACTGGTAAGTACTTGTCTGTTTCTTAATGTCTATACTTATTTTAAAATATATAAAATTATTTTGTCATGCATATTGTATTGAAATATAATATTCAATTTTAATGAATACAGCCTTTAGTACAAGCGAAGCAGTGCTTTTCATCGATGGATTTGATGTACAGGAAGGAATTCAGACAAATGATGGAGACGAACGCAAGCAAGTTCAAAATCGACAGTGTCATTGGGACAAGTTTTATGTTGCAATTTGGTTATCGTTTCAAATACAGTGCCTCTGACTATGTCTATGCTATGTTAGCGTATTTGGGATCAATGGTAATAACCTTTTAATGTTAAGAGAATCCACTTTAAACTTTTGCATAGAAGCCATGTAGAAGTTTTAGTAAATATTTCGATATATATAATATATACAAAGTTTATTAATGAAGTTTATATTATAATGAAAGCAATTACGCAATTATCTTTCAGTCGCTAACAAAGTCGCCTCAAGAATGTTTTATGGACGCATTCGACTGTCTTTATCGGTCAAATAACGACGTTTTGGTAAATGGGATCGAAAAAGCTAAGCTAATGCTGTGCAACATTTACAAAACTGCGCAAACTCTTTTGGAGTCGAAACAAGTGAAAAACACTGGACGATATCTTTATGCCACGCTGCCCGAAGGCACTCCCGATAGCCGACTGTTTTCACATCCGCATACACTTCTGATGTTAGCGCATTACATGCTGAAAGCTTACGTCGAATGTTCCAAAAATCGACATGCATCTGGCTGGCCACTTGTCATTTCCGCTGGGTATAACGCAGATGATGAACTTTGTCTTCTTGGTGGAATTCCTCCCGTTTGCGAGGACCAACCAAAGAGGTATTATTATAAAACTTGAATTAGTTTTACTATTTAAAAATAAAGAAAATACGAATTAATAAAATTTGATTTCAGCTTGTTTGGCGAGGCTTTCAAAAAAGCTGCAGAGAATACTAATACAGAAATCGAACAGGATTACTTCGATTCTACTGGTAAGAATTATTTCTGAACGAAACGCGAAATAAAACAATATACATGCCTTGAAGTGAATGCGTTGATTTAACTATATAAATTTTGTTGAAAGATATTTGTTAAATCAAACAACATGTGGTTTGATTCATCTTATTTTTGTGTTCAATTCACAATATACTTGTGTCCTATCTCTTTATAAAATCAACAAAATCTTTTTGTCCATTATAAGGTAGAGTCTTATGATAACAAAAATAAGTCCCTACCTTATTATCTAATAATAAGGTAGAGTATTCTAATAACAAAAATAAGTTGAATCAACAAAATACTTCTGTGTGTACTTACCGTTAAAGCCGATACCATAAGAATTTATAATGTAAACGTGAAATATTCGTTAATTATAACATCAGTATAATTTTAATTTAATGATGGAATTAACCAACATCAAAATTCAAATCAGAATTGTATTAATTCGGTCTATATCAAATAATCAATAAATATAATGAAATGTTATTGAATTTATGGTTGAATTTGGTTGTTCAATTTTTACAATTTAAATAATATGTACGGGTTTCAAATTTTTTAATTATTTATTATAATGTGAATGTAGTGTTTTTTCATGGTACGTTTGAATAACTTCATGTAAAACGAGTCATTAACGTTGCCAATTCCCGTCTTCTATAGACAAATTGAGTAAGTCATGCATAAATAATTACGTTTACATTATTACTTTGTATGGTATTGGTTATTAATCCTATATTACACAATTATATTATTTATACATTTTATTCATGACGTTTATTTAGAATATTAGCAAACGTTTATAAAAAAATCAGCTCAAAAAAGAAAGATCTACTTTGTTCATCTAATTTTGTCATCTAATTTTGTTTTCAGTTTAACAATATTTTTATTTGTTTGATTAATCTATTTTTGTATTATTTGCAGTTATCAGACTAAAAGTTTCCGATCGACCCCGATTTCTAGATGGCTTAAATGCATTGTTTGAAGTTTGAAAAGTCTCAAATATTCTCTTAATATCACAAAAAGTGGCTGTTAATCGAACATGAGTGAAAAAGTCAATTTCAATCATTCAAGTTAGTCATTGAAGTAATAGAAGAGAAGTTTAAAAGAGTAAAATTTAAAAAGATCATTACTTCATCGATTCATCAATCATTTTCATTTTTAAGATCAATGGTTTTGTTACACGAAAAAGTTTATTTTTTACGATCGAAATGAGTTGAATCGTTTTGTAAATATTGTATATTTATTGTAAATTATCTTAGATTTAAAAGAAATGATGTTGAACATTTTTACGTTGACAGTTACACAAATAATTACAGTTACTTATGTAAATATGATTATAAGAATATTAATTACATGTAAAATATAAAAAGAGTATGGACACGAAGAGATTTTTGTTAATTAAATTAAAACTTAACATTCGAAAAGATTAATCACATTATTCATCTATATATTTGTATACAAATAGATTTTTACATTATGTAAAACTATTTACTCGTCATTTTTTATTGGATGATGATATTTAACTTTTATTTATGTTTTTTAATTTTTTGTCTTTTTGATTCTATATAATATAATTTGCTATATTTTAGTTATTTGTCCACGCATATCTCACTTTTACTACAGATAATAAGTTTTTTAATATAAATTTTGTTGCATTGTCAATGCTACTTAAACCTTGATGATCAAACTGGGAGTACTACTGACAAAGTTTGTTCATTTATTTGAATAAAATTAGTAGCGTAAAAATCAAAGCTAGAAACATTAGCATGTAGTCATAATGTGATTATATGTTCAATAAACTCTTTTTACTATAATAAAAAATGTTCTTTTCTGTGAAGAACCGTGTATAACATTTACATATGGTATTTTTTTTCTTATTGTTAGCATATAGTAATTATAAAAAATATAAAAAATAAAAAGCATAAAATAATATAAAACAAGTCTTTTCAAAAACTAAACTTTGAAATAATCTTTAAGGTTCTTTAGAAAAAAAAACGCATCCAAATTCCGTAAAACTCTCATTTTCCAGAGACTTTTTAATGATTTTTTTTATCTTTTTTTCCTCAACATATTCATAAAAATATGGTACTAATGACTAGATTAGGTATATTGGTAATTTTCTTTCAGTTTGGCATATCAGCAAAGTTTAAGCAACACCATTCATTGATGTCACCAATTATTTTTAATTGTGTAAGTTGATCCAAACCTTATTCTAATAAATTTTATTACATTCACTGTAACCCCCAGTTAAAAAAAATTAAAAACTTTACTACAATGCATCGACTTCCATGGTTTTCACAGTCTTATGATCCTATTATTGATTGTTTTGGGCACAATAGAAGAGGTTTGTGAACGACTCGATTTGAATTTCAGCTATTTAAGTACTTTTGTGCTATACGAAAATTATTTCCTACCGAACAGGGTGCAATTGTTGAAACTGATAATTTATTGACATTCACAGAGAAAACTGAATAGTAGCCATGACCATGTGAATGTAAAACATTACGCGATATAGTACTGCGCAGTGTTTTAATATTGCCATTTTAATATTGATTTTTACCAGGCTAAGAGAGTGGAGACCAGTGGAGACCTTTAATTTATGGGAAAGAACTAGAACTGGTTTATTCAAAGTTAATTTTCTAAGATAATATAAAGTAAATTGATGTAAATGTTTTGTTTTGTTTATCAAAGACGGATATGATAATAATTTACCGACAAATATTTAATCAGATTTTTTAAATAAACAAGTGCCCCACTTAGTTCCATAATTGAGATGGCGCTTTCGGCGTTTTAAAAAGATACTCTCTTAGCATATAGGCCGATTCCATATATATTCAAATTTTACTTCTGCGCCATCTATGATCGAACTATCAGGCAGACACTCAGAAAGTATTTTGCTTTTTAAAGTATCAAAATTTATTTTAGAAAAGAAATGATAAATTATAGATATTTTTGTGTTAAAAAAATGATTATAGTGTTTTTATAAATAAATGATACTTTTTTTGTAAATTGCTCTGTCCGTTAAACGTTTACAATTTTCACCACGGCGGGCTATTTTTTTAGCGCTGCAATCGATATGGAATAGGCGTATAGTCTTCTTTACTTTGTAGTTTTCTCTGTGTCGCACTTATCAAAAATATCGATTATTTGATTTCCCCTTCACGTAGACATTAACCATTATTCAGTTACAATACAAATGCATAAATAATGTCAATGACTCTCAGTTTATTCAAAATAGTTATATTTTTATACTTTACTTTATACTGAACGTTATTTACCGAAATTCGATATATTTTTCAAAGATATCAACCTTCCTAACTTTTTATTACCGACAATGGACCAAACTTCGGTTTTTAATTTATAGTCAAGTAATCGAATAATGGATTATGTTAGGTTTCAATTTTACAATTTTTTTGTTTCATTATTTATTTATAATTGTTTAACATTGCTCGTCCGTATTTCTATGCACGGCTGCTATTTTGTTTGTCGGCAATTGACCTTTGCGAAAGTTGTCGACGAATTGTTGCACGGAATCGACGGTAATTTCTGCACCGTCTTCCATAACAGCGTAAACTCTTCGTGGAATATCAATGGCAGTTAGTAATGGCACCGCGTCATCCAGACCTACGAATTCTCGTAAAATGTCCGATGTTTCGTTCTGAAATAAATAAAATATTTTGCTTGTTAATCGCTTGCGAAACAGTTGGGGCTTACATCGACAGGCAATTCACATATTCTCGTATCGGAGGGGGTTCCACTGGATATTGCCAAAAATTTATTGTACCTTAGATAAGCAACGCAATATAAGTTAAATGTATTTGTTTGAAAAATAATAATTATTCATAGATGTCGATTAGTTTGGTTTCTAGAATATGCTTTATGCAAATTTTCTTAAAAAATTGAAAATTTGTTTAATAGTCCCCATTTTTATATTAGCTAAAATAAATTTTCGGCTCATCGAGTGACTCTTGTATCAGAGTTTCCCCCAAAATATTCGATCCTTAAAATTTGTGTACTACTGTGCAATATCATGCACGATTGATAAGAATTGTCCCGGGTGCTAACGTGCAATATGTTACTACTTCTAAATATACAAATTTGTACAATAAATGCTTACATCTAAAGCTATATAAAATTGTATCATGTCATCCGGATCATTGTAATTTGGATCATAATCAGGTATTTCTTGTCTGTAGGTCTGAGCTGCCGGTAATAACACGCTTTCTCCAAACTGAATTTCGCAGTCTTCGCCCTCTGAAAAAAATGTGTTTATTCAGTTTGGTGTTCTGGATTTTATCTGCCAAGACAATTAAGTTGATTTAATTTGAATCTTACTTTGCTCAAACTTGATTTCTCCAGTATATTTATTTAGTTACCAAGTCGATTTCACTGACTGATTGATGAAATGTTATTAGTTTAGTTTTAGGTTTAGTTTAGTTTAGTTGAGTTGAGTTTAGTAAAATCGTTTTCGTAAATAAAAGAGTTTGAGCAACTATCTTAATTCAATAAATTAAATAACTTACCAACGAATAATATGATTGCCGGCGCATCGTGAAGGGAAGTTGCATATTTTTCTGTCAAAATATTCACCAGTCTGTTCGTCCACGGGAAATTCTATATCAGAAAAAATTGTGTTGATTAATGTCAAATATTTTGAAATTTTCATATAAAATGATAATTCGTTTGCTACCACCACAACATTTTCTAATTCGAAAGAAAAATAAAAAACTAATTTCAACCCTTTATTGGTAAAGTCTAAACACGAGGGTTATTGGTTAGAAAAATCCAAGTGAAATTTATCGAATAAAGACAGGGATTGAAAGCATTCGACCAATGGATGGTCCAACAAATCGAATTTTAATCATTTCTTTTCACAGAGACAATTTCTTCAAAACAGAGGTAACTAGTATTCGAGGGCAAAAGGTAATTCCAAAGTAACGAAGTTTGTGCATTGGCTTGTGAACATTACCAATCCTTCTGGGTCTTCTAACAGTTCCGTTCGACCTTCTAACGTAATTATGTTATCTCTGGGGTCTAATATGACCAAAGTGGGAATCGCTTGAACGTCGAGAGCTCTCGCCAACTTTTGTCGTCTCTCTTCCTGAGCAAAAGGTATTCTCAACCAAGGCATCGTTGCAGTGTATACATTGTAAGATTCCTCGCTTCTGTAACACGCAAACATATTTTCACCATTATTATCAAGCTCAATACTTTGACAATCCCTTTTTATATCATTTCTAATTCCAACAATAACTAAAAACTTTGATTCTGGTTTAAAAACATCGATTTTTCACAACAGTTTTTATAAGAAAGTCTCCGAAACATGCAATGCAAAAGTTAGGTTTGTTATTTAAAACACATAAGATTTGCCTTCTATTGTGTTTGATTTAGAGAAAGTTTTTTTCTCAAAATCGAACGCAGTTTAACAACATTCTATACCTAACTAAAATTTTCGGTTGCAGTTTTTGAACAGTTTTTGGTACGTAATCACAATATTTTTCTTTCTGTTTTTACTTTTACCTTAAGGGAACAAAATAGTCGAAAAAATATTGATTCAATATTGACGTTATTGTTGAATAAATGTCGAATATATATTGCGGAACTATTGAAATAATATTGTATCAACGTGCGAAAGTCCGCTCAGGTAATATCGTTTCAATATTAACATGTTCAATATTGAATCAATATTTCTCACATTAGAATTGATATCGACAACTTAATGTTGATATAAAGTCGAACAAGTGTTGAGTCAATATTGACGTTAATATTGAAATAACATCAGTGGTCTATCTTAAAATCAGTCACCAATGTATAAAATCAAGATGCTTGCGTATTCATTTAAGACATTGAAGTTGTCGATATCAATTCAATATGTTTTTAATGTCAGCAATATTGCTTCAATATTTTTTCGGCTATCTTGTTCCCTTAGGGTAAGCAGAAATTAATTGAATTTTTTAAACGTCTGATGTATAAAAGAGGAAACCCTTCCATTGTCTAGATGAGGATAAACAATGAAATGCGTGAGATTTTACAAGCTCGGGTAATTAGACAAATTCCACTCTCTTTTAGTTGTATTGTAGTTATAATTTTATTGTCATTCTGCTAATATAACCCCTCATAAAAAAAGGAAATATTTAACTCGTTGACGATTCCCCTAGTAAAATGAGAAATATAATGTTAATATATTAAGAATATATTGCAAACGCAATATAATGACAGTGTATCAACAATATATTAACAGTATATTGATAGTATATTTTTAATATATTAATAGTATTTTGTATATTAATAGTATATTATATGTGTTTATAAAAACACTTTTTAATTTTATCTCTAACTGTAATTTGTATTTTAACATTAAATATCGATTTGAAAAAACTGAAGTGCTGAGGAATTGAACTCGTGAATGAATTACATCATTATATCCTAACCATTAAGCTATCGTAGGCTATAGTCGGAATATTAATATTTTGTAGCAACTAAGAAATATTTTTCAGTACATTGACATTGTACGGTCATCATATTGACAACATATTTCAAACGTTGTTGGTGTATTGTCAATATACTGATATTTTGTTAATATTATAACGGTATATTGACACTATATTGAAAATAAACCGGCAATAATTAAACAATATATTGATATTATGTTGATAATGTACTGACAATATATTAATAAAATATTAACAATATATTGCCAGCTATATAAATGTACAGAAATTTTATTCAATACTATCATGAAAATATATTCATGAAAATATATTTTTATTATATTTTCCACAATTAATATATTCTTAATGTCCGGGTCAAAGATACAATATTTGACTCGTTAATGATTTACTGACGACTCGTCAGCGACTCCGAATTTGGTTTCGAGTCGACAATGACTTCGATATTTTTTTTAACTGGACGCATTAAAAATGTTAATAGAAACGAGGTTTTTTTATGATTGTCGTGTACTTGAATGACGCTACTTCTATTAAAATATAATCAGTTATATAAATAAACTTACCGATCTGAACTTACGAATATAACTTCGAAATCGTGGCCTCTTTCACGAATCCTTTGATATGTGTCTATTAACTGAGGTGTAAATGCCTTACATGGTGGACACTGTGAACGAATCGAAAATTAATTATTAACACCCAAACAGATACGGAAAATTTAGACAAAGGTTACGATGTGATTCTGACATAGTATTTACCAAATTTGTATTATAATGACGTGACGAACCAAAGTTATGACAGTTGTATTTGAGTGTTAATGTCGACGTACCTTCATGTTAATTTATTTGTAATGTCCAATATTTATTATTATTTTATATTTTGACTTATTTCACTGACGAGGATATTACCCATATAACTCAATTGACACTTGAAAGGTCAGTAAGATTGTTATTAACATGTTTAGTTTAAATGATACTAATTGTTTATAAAAAATCACAAAACAAATTGTAGCGTTCACACTAATTGTTAAATTTTTTGTACATTAAGCTTGATAATAGTCGAAACCATGACCGAAACGTCGCCATCAATAAAAAGGAACATTTTAAAATAACAATTGCTTATGTTATTTAATAAATAAATACACTCACATCACGTCTGTTATAGACAAAATTAAATTCTTTTTACATTAATGTTATATATATACAGACAATATTAGATTCAAAGATTATTATATAAATTTACGAAAAAAAAAGTTTTCCAGAGAAAATTCTTTATGGAACGATCTGGATTTGTTAAGAAAGTCCCTAATTAACTGTTCTTTATAAGAAAAAAAAATCTTGATACGAGAATTGAACACGTTACCTCACATCTAATAGGCCAGAACTCTACTAACTTACCCAACGATGCTAATTAGACATTTCTATATTTTAGTTCAAAACATTTACAATTAATTATAAAATTATAATTTATTTTGTAAATTAAAATGATGATAATTCATAAGTAGTATGGCGCTAAGAAATTATTTTTGTGTTTTCATAAGTAAACAACTTTGTATTTTTTGTGAATAATGCTAAAGTCTAGAACTTACAAATGTTACCACCGCGAGCTATTTTTATAGCGCTGCAGTAGGTACTAGCCTAGTGTATAGTTAATTCCAAATTAATATTTTATCTAGAATTAATTGAAGATTTTAACACGGGTACGTTTGGTACATTACTGCCGAGGGCGCCACTGCATCCAATACCGATACGATACTTTTGACAATGCGGGAGCGGAACGAAAGTGGAACTTTTCGTCTTTAGGGAGGAAAAGTAGCTTAAGAGCTACTTTGCTTCGCATGCCCGAGAGCATTTTGAATAGTCCTACATTTGTCCGCTCCCTAGTTGTGAAAATTAATTTGTAATTAATGATAACTTCCAAAGATGTTGCTTCCAATGTTTGGATTAAAAATTATAAAAAGGTGTAAAACTACAATACGTTTTACACCATACATAGATTGGAAAAATTCAGTCGAATTGTAACTGTCAAGTACACATGCTGTAAAATGAAAATCCCGCTTCAAAACACAACCTGAACATTAAAAATATGTACCCACCCAATGTGCGCTGAAATAGACTCCCTTGTAGCAGTGTCGAAGTTCTTCGTGCAACATCGGCTCGTTATTATTACGTGCGCCGCAAGGTAAGAGTGGGCCATCCTCAAGAGTGGGCTTCGGATGAGGCGGCCTCCAAGGGAAGTTTGCTCCGCTGGGATCCGCAAGGGTTCGCTCGACTCCTCCTCTCGTCACAATCGAGCCATCTGTGCCCTCTAAGAGAATCAAGTTCGGCACCCCAGCTTTTATTCGGAATTTCCTCGTTAGCAGTCTGGTCTGAAAGTAGACCATTTTTTACCGTTAACGATAGAATTAATAAAACTACAGTTTTGGAATGTCCGTTTATTATTATGGAAAAACAAAATTTTATTATTATTATTATTATTATTATTATTATTATTATTATTATTATTATTATTATTATTATTATTATTATTATTATTATATCATGCCATAAAGTCTATCCAGTAATTAGTACACATTGTTTTGTGTAATTCATTTTTTAGCCCTTGCCTTTGACTCAGACTTAAGCTACAATTTCAGGTCAAAAAGACCCACTTTACGTCCTAGATACACAAAGTACAAATTACAACCGTTTTAAAGATTTTATTAGCCAAAGGAGAGTTAAAAGTTTGAATTTCTATCTCTTATGAGAATCTTATAAGAGATCTTAGCAAATCTGTGCCTAAAAAATTGGTGAAGTGATTTAAAGTTTTATTGTCAATTCAACGCAATCATTTATGTCTATGTAGAACTGAAGATAGCATTCTATGCAAAGAAACGTTGCAAATTTAATAATATATAATAATATATGTATAATAATATATATTATATAATAATATAAAATATAAAAAAAGGTTTAGAAATAAGATTTCCTGGCAACATGCGGTTTTCCTGTAAGCACAAATTGTTCATTGGTTGATCGAAGCTGCATTCTTATTAAATTCCATATTACCAGTTTCGGATAAATAATAATAATAATAATAATAATAATAATAATAATAATAATAATAATAATAATAATAATAATTTTGATTCAAAAAACATTATAAATAATTACCAAATTATTATAAATATATTTAAAAAGATTACTAGTGATTCTTTTAATCAGTCTGCAAAAAAGTAACATCGCTACTGTACACCAATACATTATGATATGTCATCTGCTTGCTTTTGACTGAAACGATTTATTTTGCATGCAGACCTCTTTCAGCCTCAAAAGCAAAGTACGTTATATTCAACTACTGACATAGCGCAGCATTTAAAAGCAGAGCGAAAGAGAAGACGAGAATGTTTGAAAAGGATTGATAAAAACGTAAAAGAGAAACGAAACAAGTGTTTTAGAGTACATGAATTGCGAAGAGAAAGCGTGTTGTTTGACCTAAGACTGTCTAAGTGTATTATTGTTCTGTGTGCTTTATTTTATTTAAGCTTTCGGTCTAAAAGTCGTTAGAATCAATCATTATTAAGAATGACAAACGAGTGTTTACTGATATTACGAATTCTTTAAAACAGTACAAAAGTCCAAAAATTCTTACAGAACAATTTAATGCCAGTATTTTTTTTCATTATTACAATAATGCGTCTTTGTAATCACTTTTCTATTATTATTGAAAAAAACATTTTAAAATTGTTTTTACTCATGATATTAAATCTACGTGTTTAAATTTTTATAGAAAAGCTTACTGCAGCTGAGTCAAATTTAAATCATTTGACTAAAAACTCAGATTGATTTAAACCGTCAATATATCTACATATAGATACAACTAAATATTGTAATTTAAGTATATTTATAGTAATTCAAGCAATTTAAACATGTTTTGTACGCAAATCTTTTCTTATGTTCAACTAGCAACTACAATCAATATAAATTGCCGTGTTTCAATCGTTTTTATATTCCTAATTATAAGAAACGTTTAGAAGTTTCTACGGATTGTGATAAGGAAATTTCTCTAGTACGATCAAACAAATTTCCTAAGTGCAATTGAAAAACTTCCTTATTAAATAATTTTTTGCGGAAAAAACTTTTTGATGCAGGAATTGAACGCGTAACCTCACGAATAACAAGTTAGTTTTCTCTATTAACTTATTCAATCAAGCTTGTTGCAAGAAATTATTTGGTCAAAAAAAAGTTATTTAAAATGAAAATAGTCAATTGAGTTTGGGGAATTTTTTTTGTACTGTAGAATTTTTTTACAATTGGCAAAAATTCCCTGAAACGTTTCTTAAACAGGGTGACCACTATTTTTATAAAACAAAATTCCCTGACTTTTCCAAGTTTTCCAGGTTTTCCAGAAAGTGGTTACCCTGTTATAATTAGAACTTCAAAGGAGTTTTTAACACGGGAGCTAAAATAAGGTAGGAAACGTTCCCTTTCATTAAAAAATGATTGGTTTAGTTACCCTAGTAGAAACTAGGCATTTTTTAGTTTCCGTAAGGCCCTCACAAGGCAGACGCAAAGCTTACTTATTCTACACTTCACTTCCCCATATTTCGTGACGTTTGAATCGGAACTGTCTTATATCCCACGCCTCTCTGATGTTGCGCGCGCAAAGTAGTTGTAAAAACTGTGCACATGCGTAGTGAGGTTAAGTTTCTATTGTAGTAATTTTGATGACTATTATAATAATTAATATATATTTAAAAAAATTATTTATATTCATTCAATTTAATAACGATTTCATACAAATGTAATAGATTAAAAATTACTGTCAAATCTTTCACAGTAGGACCAGGCATCTGCAGAGTCCGTATACAGCTGCCAAACATATATACGTCACTAACACATTCATGGTCCCCCTTCTATCTAATCGTTTGAATAATCGTTTGAATTAAGTGACATTTGTTGTGACTTTTATTTTATTAGAAGGTTATTTATAAAAACAATAATTCATAATATTGTAATAACAATATTAGGGAATAACCGTTTTTATAAACGATTAGAACGCCCGCCGGATTTCTTAAATTTTCATTCGCGGCGCTGCCGCCTTACATACATGCCGCTTGAGCTTCGTTCCGTGTAAGCCCCTCGTGAAAACTTGTCAGGGCCTTGTGAGTTATCAGGACAAATTTCTAATAGGGTAATTATAATTAGATAATCAACAAAATTACAAATTATTAGTTGATCAACAAAACGAGCCAAGGGTTTAATAAAACGGACCTTCCTTTCATAGTCGTGATTAGGCACCGCAAGCCAAGGAAGGTCCGCCACGTGTTGGCGAAAGCTTTCGTCAAAGTCGAGGACGTCGGTAACGTTGCTCCATAGGATCACATGCACGACCTCGAATCGTTTCCGATCGAGCTCGCCGTTGGCTCGGCCCTCCCCCAGACGCTCTTTATTGACATTCTCGTGTAGCTTGACAAGCTGCTTGGTGAATTCGTCGCACGTGGCGCCGGCGTTAATGAAGCTGAAGTAAACACCGACTATGTCGCAGGCCGCGTTGCCCGCCTCGTCTGTAAGAACGTCGGCAGTCTTTGCATACTGATGCTTGGAACATTGCAGCAACTGTTTGCCAAACAAACGCTGTTGCCAAGGTACCCCCGAACACGAACTTTTCGACGAACAACACACGGCCATCACTGCTGCTGCTGCTGCTGCTGTTGCTGCTGCTGCTGCTGCTGCTGCTGCTGCTGCTGCTGCTTCACCGACAAAGACACCTTTGTTATTCACATTGAAACAAGCAGTGTCCTCGTCCACCCAACAAATTCCTCTTCATTCAAGCCGAACGCTTATTGTCTTCTGAATTCCCAAACATCGCTCATGCCTTCGTATGGAACTGCACTTCCAAGCCTAAATAGACTAAGAAAAGACCTAAAAAATATATTGACCAATAGTTTAACTGGCAGACGGTCTTCGGTCTTCGTTCCTCTAGTCTTTAGAAGACGGCCGATTTGATGGCGAGAACACTTCACTTGAGACGGTGAGATTAAAAATAGACGCGAATCAAACGTGGATTGGACATTGAACTTGATATATTTGTCGTATACCGTGATACATTGTTCGATTTACATGGTCGTTGCTGATAAGTTCAGTCTTTCGAAATTCAAATGAAAGGAGGTGTTTGCAAGTCGGTCGTTTTGTTGACGAAACATTTTGAATTGGAGGCAGAAGCGAGTGGTGATCGATACAGGATGTGACACGCTCTTTACAGTTTGCACTGACGGGCGATTCTTGCGCCGGCGGTGAGCCAGCCGAGCCGGCCGAGACTGGTGGGGTGTCGAGGCGTGCGCGAAGCTCGTGAGAAAAAGCGTATACATCCCGAGTTATGCGTATTTAGGGAAAGGGAAACAAGCGGTGCAAAACGACGTGGCGCGCGGAGGAAATTCATTCATGTAACACCGCTCGTAACAACAGCGCTGCTTTTGCCACTGAAAGGCCCGATCAATATTATTACTGTCATAGTTAGCGTCTTCAGTTTGCATTGCAAAACAAGTAGCTACCCTGGTTCAAAATTCAGACTATTTTAGACAGGAAAATTTTAAGCTTGAAACTGTCTGAAAAATCCATTTGAAAAATTGAGTCCAAATTCATTTTTTCAAACAATTTATTGCTCAAGGTGTCTGATTTTTAAAATCAGACACTTTTAGACTAATTTTGAGGTTCATTTTTTCTACAACTTTTTGCTCAAAGTGTCTGATATTAAAAAATCAGACACATTGAGCAATAAATTGTATGAAAAATTGAATTTGGACTCAATTTTTCAGATGGATTTTTCAGATAGTTTCAAGCTAAAAATTTTTCTGTCTAAGATAGTCTGAACTTTGAACCAGGATAGTTATGTCAAACGTGTTTGAAAATATATACATGTATATATATACACATAAAAAGTATGTTTTCTCTTTGTTTGTGGCTAATAAAATTTTTTGTGAATTTTTTTGCTGAAAATTTTTCGCATATTTTGCTGTAAACTTTGAAATTATTACCCTCTTAAAAGGGACACCTCGACGAAAGAAAAACTTTATTGGGAGAAAAGGAATCAGTATTAATATTTCATGAAAAATTATAATTGTAAGTTTTATTTCTCGCTAAGAAAAAGGTCGTACTAAATCCGTAAAAGTATTATTATCGTTTATAATTATTAATTAATTATCAACGAATTGGATCCATTTGTTGGTTTGTTGTCTTTATTTGACATCGTTTCTTTCAAAAGTTTTCTTTTGATCTCTTATTCCTTACTTTTTCCTAATTTATTTTCGTTCGTTGAACATAATTTACAGTGAATTTTAGTTAACGTGTATAAAAATAACTTTAGTCCTAAAATGCTGAATTTTCGTAAAAAGTTCAATTGCTAGTTTCATAGAAATAACAAAATTTTTCTTCTCGATGCAAGACTTTGATACGAACGTAATTTTCTGTCGCGAAATGAGTTCGCTCTGTGAGGATTCAACTGCTGCAATAAACGCTGTTTGAATAGTCTTTGGAGCACTTTTCCACGAAAAAAAGCATACTAAATGAGATGCAAAAGTTGGTAATTGAAGATCATACTTTACTAGAAATCGGAAAAATGTAATAAAATATTTTGGAAAAAAATTTGAATTCTCACATCCAATTCAATTGTTTGCGACAATTTTATTGCGTAAAGAAATGTATAATGTTAAAGATTATATGATTAAAATGCAGACTTCTGACTTTGAAATGACATTCGTTATTGTACTTTCTTTGTTTCGTGTTTACAAATATAAATTCACTGTCAGAGGACACGATGACCTTTTACACTGTTCTAGAATTTTTGTTTCCTTTTATATATACTTTGTTTTATATTTCAGTTAAAAATTGTTGCATATTTCTTTTCGTCCTAACAGTAGTCAAAATATTTGTACTGAAGAAATCAAGTAGAAAAATTGTAGTAGAGACAGTAATGTAGTAGACCAAACGTTAGTGATTTTACTGCGAATCGCAGTGGGTTTTATTGTGATCGCTATAAATTTTATTGCTTCATTTTTTTTTCGTGTGCTTACAATAGAAATGAAAACAATATTAATGTTTTATTT
>JABFOV010002784.1:0-18579 GCA_022817685.1 Aradophagus sp. ZL-2020 | reverse complement strand
TCGACGAGAGTGTTGTCACGTCCTGTCACTCAGCGTCCTAATACTCGTGCCGTCGTGTCCTACGTCAGTCTCATTGTACTCCCGCTACTCGTGCTCATGATTTTTTGAGGCACTGCGTCAATCCGATAGATGATACAGTCACTACATAAATTTAACTTCTTGATTTCGTCGGCGGTGTTAGATTGGTATAAGATACTGCTAATACGTTTTTTTTTCTTTTTTTTTTTTTTTTTTTCACGATCACCCGCTAGAATGGGCGATGAAAGACTCGTTTATACATATGACGGGAATGTCATCAGTCGTCGCCGGATTCGAGCAATTGAATGAAATACGTCTCGTTGAGATGCTGAACTAGATGGAAATGTATGGAAATGTACGTTTCTAAACTGATTTAAGTGTAAATGTATTCTTACAACGAAAAGCAAATTAAGAGTTTAACGCCGATCAACATAAGATTTTATCAAATAAAACGAAACAATATGCGCTGAATGATAATTTGAATATGATTTTTGTCCGGTGGATCAGTGCGGTCATAAGAAATGTAAATAACATCGAATAAAAAAACGTACAAAATTACCGTTATTTATGCTTGACGTTATATGATATCATGTATATCATATAATATTAAAGTATAATATCACTGTATATTATACTTTATTCTGAAAGGATCAAATGGTGAAATTTGCCAGTTAATGGGCAAATGCTAAGTTATATCATTTCTGTAGTAATGTTGTACGAAATGGTAAAAATCAATTGAACAATCTGGAGATAGACTGTAAAATTCGACAATACTTACTGTGATGAAAAAATAGTGTAATGATATGGCAAAAATTGTATACGAGTCACTTGTCTCTCCGAAGCAACAGTAAATTTTTAATAACATTTTTTACGTGAATACAGAAAAGGGTTGCAAAGTAACGCTAAAGCAAAGGAAAATTTAACCAACAAGAGCGTTATAATAATATCGTGTACCAGTCCAACGCACTGAATGAGAAAAAAGAGGGAAAGAACCACTAGGGTTGGCATGTAAAATTAATCCACATTTTTTTCTCCTTTTTTTCGTATGCGTTTTTTTCCAATTTTTTTAATTGAAAAATTACCGTGGAAATGATTTTACGCGTGAAAGTATTTCAAATAAACAACGTGCTTGTGTAACGTTTTTATTTCGCGAACTTCAAAGTAATGTAGTAAAACAATAACGAGCTCAATTGTTATTAAACGGGAAAAAATGTTTAACTTGTTAAAGCAATTTCATTTACATTTGCGTTTGTTAACGATTATGTCGGCTTTAATTAATATTTTGTTAATTTAACGAAATAAACAAAAATATTGATGCTTCGATAAAAGCAAATTGTTTAGGAAAGTCAATCGAATTCTAGCAGAATTGGGGAAACGATTTTTTTTTAATCTTTTGGTTATAATTAGCGCTTGATGTCACAATACTTTTAATAACATCGTTGATTAATATTGATATAATTACGAGAATTCATTGGAATTTAAATCAATTTTAATCAATTTCGCTGTGAGTAGTAGTCAATGAATTTATCAAATGCCGAACTCAAACACCTAAAACCGACGTCAGTTTAATCTATAATGTAGATTTGTTGAAGATATGAATGCTGACACCGAAATAAGTTTTATTTTTTTTTACACCACTAGCTTCAATGCACACGAGATTTTGAAAAGTTAAATTCACCAATTATTTTTATTACGATACAAACCGAATGAATGACATGTTATTTTGAGCTGATTTTCTTGTGCAGTAATGAAAAACGTTACGTTAATAACTTAATGAGTTTCTTTGTTTCAATGTTTGACGTTTGTATATAAAACCGTGATTCTATGCCGCGAGGCTGTGTGTGTGAGTTCGCGTTCGCGTTCGTGACATATAAAAATATTGCTGAAAAGTAGAAGAATGAATATGAGAAACAGAAAGAAAGGAATTAAACGTAATGTATGTAAATGAGACAACTGAAGTGGATTGAAACGCGAAGATACGGCGCGGGCTTTTCGGGGCCACCTTTTTGCACGCAAATATTTCGCGTTCATCATCATCATTGATTTATCAGTGCATTTGTCCAGTCGGGTCGCTCGATGCACTTCAGCTGCCACGCCCAAACGTCTGTACGTCACAGAGAGGGAGATAGGCAGTGAGAAAGATGGAAAAATGTGCGGCAAGAATGAATTCAAAAATTACGTCACTACAAGTACTAATGGCAAGAATCAAAATAACTAGGTACTCTCACAGATGGCGCCAAACGCGCCTCTAAAACCACAGTTTTACGTGCTAGAAAAACAGGGATACGCGCTCTTTAATTTTTCTAATTTTCCGTTCGAGTTACCAAACTCGTTTTTACGGAAAACCGTTTTCAGCAAATGAACTACAAAAGGATATATCTCTTAATGAAAGAAAGAAAAGTTTGTCTCAAATATTTTTGTTTTTGTTAGAATTGAGGAAGATTTGCTTTACCGCAATGCACTTTTTGAGTGCTCGAAATTAAATATTTTTACAAAGTAAGATTAATTACATTGAGTTACTAAAAAAGTATTGTAAATTCAACATAAATATATTGTAAATATACTGCAGAATTGAAGTTGAATTTCAAAATTTCACCAATTAAATGGCTGCATTTCAAAGCTACAACTTGATTGATCAGCTTTTCAAGTCCCGCATTTCCAATGTGCATAAATAGTGAGTAAAATTTAAATGTACAGAGCTTTCCTACAATAAAGGGAATTAGTTGATGGAGAATCAGAAAACAAAGCAGTTGATCTGAAAAGGGTTGAGGATCGGAGAAAAAAAGGGTGTAGACATGTCGACAAGAAAGATGAAAAAACACCCAATAAAATTGTGTGCATGTGTTCTATGATTCCGGGGCTTGTCATTTTTTAACTTACCATGGTAACGTCATCTATTTTCGAGATACTTCGAACAAATATGTTGACGCGCACTACCGCGGGCCCATCTAACATAACAGCAAACAGAATACATACATTAATCTCTCGCCACCGACACTGTCTACTTATTTATATAATGTACTACTGGTGCTTTGTGACTGGCGTTTGTCCGTTTTCACTCGTCCGTAGTTTGCTATCAACTGCGCTCTTCGAAATAAGCGGAGTGAAGTAACTTGGTCGCGGTGTAAAAAGTCGCTCAATTTTCATGCTCGAAGGTTTTACGCTTATCACAAAGCGAGATGAGGAAAGTTGGAGCAGGTGAAAATTATGGTTAAGTATACCTAAAACTTGGATCATACCAAAGACCGTAGGTTCACAGTTCGATGCTGTGAATTTTCACAGTTTAACACCGCGATGTTGCACCTTCACTCCGCTTATTACGCCGCATAAATTTCGACGATGAAGAACGGTCCGGATCAAGTTCCCAAATGAATAAATATTTTACACCCTCAACTCCGAAATAACGACGCATTTTTAACGGCCTAGATTTTGATTGTTTTCAATCAATTTTCTGCCTTTTATTAATACATTGAATACAAAAAATACCGAATCTGAAAATGTACTTAGTTTTTTGAATGTCTTATGAATAACGAAAAGTAACGTGACAATAAACGATGAATTTTCGTTGCTTTCACTATATTTTACGTGAAAATTGCAAAATTCTTGGCGACAGTGTTTAATGAAAAAAATATCTCACTACATTGCGGAATTTTTTTTCGCACACTTCTACTCGACGTTTTTGATTTCAACTTTCAAGATCGTTTTTCTCGGAAGGTAATTACTACAAATTGATATCATTAAAAGTGAATACAATCTTGTTGAATGGTGGAAAGTACAAGCCGTGAGGATAATTATGCTTTTCCGCCCCTTCGTTTGTGCTTCGTTTTTATGAAATTTCAGTGCCTTCAAAGGAACAACGTCGTTTCATTCTAAACATCCGGAAAGGCAATCCAATCACAAAGCAGTTATTTGAATGAACTAATCAAACTGATTTAAAAGGATCAAAGACTTCGGGAGTTAACAAGCCAAGAGGATCGAAGTCCTGCAGTGCTTATGTCGGGATCGTAAGCAATTTGAATAAATGGTTGAAATGCTTTTTGGTGGTGGTACCTTCAGCAATTAGTGCCAGGCAATTCTTTTCAATAAAATTCGCTTACTGGCCGTTCAAATTACAAGTCAGGTCCGACAATCAATGATGTTATTCCATTGACTTATCTGATATTTAAATTGACATCTATTTTAAGGTCTTGTACATATGTGTACAAATTTCTGTTAAAATTGTTGTTAAGGCTAAAATATCTTATACGCGAATATCATTAGAACAATAGTTTATATACCTTTTTCAAAATACTAATAATTCGTTGTAACTTACAAATCATCGCGACCGTCGCTTTTTGAACCTTATAAAGTCACGGTTGTAAGTCAGTACTGATTCTAGCGAGGAAATTTTATGGCAAGTTAAGTCGGCCTCGACTGTAAAGCAGCATCAATGGAACTATGAAAATACGGACTTTTTCGGATTCGCGTGCACCGTGCATCATTTTATTTGCGCGTTTAAGATTGATGCGAAGCTGCTGGATCCGTGCGCCTTCGTTTATTTATGTACCCCGTATAACCAGTAGAAAAGATTTTTCGTAGTACAGAATAACAAGGAAATAATGACGAAAAAATGCTGTTAAATATAATGCCCTTAAATTACAGCGCACAAATTTATAAAGATAATTACAAGAATGTATTATATAATGTTTAAACTCTTCTGAACGATTGACTTTGCGAAATAAAATGTGGCTCGATTGCGTTAACAAATTTAAAAGTAGCGGGGAGAGACGAAAGAGGGGAAAATGGACCTAAAGTTTTGCATTGCCGAAGAATGGTGAACAATGTGAATGTAAAAAACGCAATGCTAATAATAGCGACTTTTGCTTAACGAAAAGTTTCTCGGAAATTAATCATTGAAAAATGTGCAGCCTAGTGAAGTTTCTTTGCGCGTAAAAGGTAGTTGTTCATAAAGACCATTTGGAATACTTTACCACGAACTTTTACGAAATATCGCTCTTCGAAGGAGCGGGGACGAGGAAAATGACTCCATGACTCGAGAACGAAATCGCTTTAATTAAAACATTTTCTAAAGTGTACCTTTAAAAAAAAATTAACACCAATTTTGCCTTGAGTTATAATAATATTTCGTAAATATTTGGATCTTGAAGTCACGTAATTTTACACGGACTTTCATGGCCATCAAATTAAGTTATTATACCATAATTTTCAGTCATAATTTTCGTGCAAGAAATGGGAAAAAAATAGAGTGTATAAACTCAGTTTTGTAGCTAATCTTATTAAGGGTGTCCCCCAATTATAAGTAAATAAAGTATTCATAAAACAAAATTGTATAAGGGAGCGTAATCAAGATTCTAATCCAACTAACTTTCTAACTTTTATTGTTAGCAATTCATAAGGACCTGACAACATGTAACACACCTTTAATCAGAAGCTCATCAAGGTGTTATTAAAAATAACATGATAAACGTGTCATTTCTGATTTGACTTCCCCCAATTAAACAGATACGATGAAATAATAGATTTGACCAGCTGAGAGCTTTGATCCGGGAAAAATAGTGGTGTATATATGTAATACATAAAAGTTTTGTAATCCGGAAATACTGGATCAATATGGCGTGACTGTTTGGTCTTCGTGTACTGCTCGGTTCAAAATCAACGTTCAAACTAAATTATAAAGTTACGCCACATTTACAAGTTTCCTACAAAAAAAAAAGAATAGAAAAAAATTGACATGTTTGAAAATATTCATCTACATATACCTGATATCTTTTTAATCGATAATGTAATTGTAAAGATATTACTTGATTTATTTATATTAGGGGTCATAACAGAAATCTTGTTTCAAATTTTAACACGCATCTATTTGTTTTTTTTTCTTTTAAATTACGCTCAAAATTATTTTACGAAGATGTTTACAAAACTGGCATTATCCTCTAAAAGATGTATATCTAAGCTGTGTCTTTGCTAATAGAACTTACAGTTTTAAAACAAATATATAAAAAAAAAAGGAACAAAGATTATTGACCTGAAATAGAGAACTTTACTTTCAACAAGTCAAAAGCGAGTTTGATATTTTATTAAAGTAAGTAAGGTTACGTACATTCGTATGATAACTACGTTTGCATGAATTCTATATTAACATTACACAAACATGAAAATGTTCTCGGCTTACATTCAAAAATGCGTCTCTTTTTCATGTAACTTTGATCTTCGCGTGAGCTTTGGATGAAACCGCGAAAAAAGGAAAGAACAAACAAGTGCGCGATTGTGAACGAAATCGCTCTAATTAAAAACACCAAGAGCCGAATTAGTTTGAATTCATGATCAATGTCTATTAAAAAATGTCGCCTTGTGTAGAAGGCTGCCCCGTTCAAATGGTCTATTTTGTTTGCCCGTGCGATATAACTTGTGTGGTTTTTGATGAAAACGTTACATTCAACGATCCGAGGGTTCGAATGTCGGTCACGGACGGGCCCCAAACGTCAAGCTCCTTTTCTTCGTCTTAATGATTTCGAGCAAGCAAATGATCTAAGGCGCGAACTTACGCTCTGGTTTATCCCCTCCGTTTTTTTTTTTTTTTTTCTTTTTTTTTCTTCGTTTCATTCCGCACTTACCTTTACACAAATTTTTGCCGCGGATACGCTGATGGCAATGTGCCGTCGATACGGCAAATAGCATCGATTTGCCATGAGTGAAAAAAAAAAGAAGTATCCATGTATTTATATGTATAAATATATATACATCAAGCTCATTGTTCGCTTATCTTTTTTATGGATTCTTTTTTTTCTCTATTTCTTTATAGCGACGTTGCAGTTTCTGTATTATTCATCGACTATTATAATGATAGCTCTTTTCTTCTTCGTTTTTCGTTTCGAACACTCCTACTTTAACGACTGATTTTCGACATATTTTGTTCTAATTCAGCTTTCAGAACATCGAACGATTTGATTCACGGTTTAAGAACTATTTTTTTATTAAAAAGATTGGTAAAATATTTTTATTAAAACAAGGGTCTAAAGTGGTTAATTAAAAAAAGTATTAATACAATTTGAAGGATCGTTAAGTTGACTGTTTTTATTTCACTGCACTTTTTATAAAAAATGGGGTTTCCTTAAAATGTATAACCAACCTCTCTGCTAATGAAGGTATTTAATTACATTACCATTGTATTTCATTGAAAAAGGAATAGTGAATTACACAAATTTGAGTGTAAAAAGTCGTATAAACCTAATAATATTATTATTAATGTTTCTTCGTATATACGTTAATACCTAGTTAGTATACATTTGAAAAATATAAACATATATATTTGTATATATTTTTATTGAAACGAGACCAGGACAAATAATGAAAAAAGACAAGTTTCTAGATAGAGAACAAAACAAATAGTTGTGTTGTGTTTACAAAGTGAGGATGAAACACGTGAACACATGAACATTGTTTATTTTCAAGTATGTACATGTTTTTGTCTTTACTTTTAAAAGACAACGCGACCAGCCGTTTTGGTCCAAGAACAAATAGCCCTCTGTGTGAACTGGTGACAATTGTTCCAAAGCGTAACCTGAACGACGCTGGTCTTGCATAAAAAATAAGCTGATTTGCGCCTCATGTCTGCGACTATACTAAATGCTAGGTCAAGGTGCTCGGAGAAAAAAGATTCAATTGATTCAGTCAAATCATTTGGCTGAATTTGTTTAGTCACTTATCAAATCGTCTGCGCTGGGAAAAATGTATTCTATGTCTGCGCGTCTTAATAATTTGGTAAATATTTGGTTGAATCAACCAAAATTTGGGTGATTTCAATAAATCTTTTTCGCAGCGTGGTTATTTGGGGGATTTAATAGAGTTGCTTGTGTCGGAGAAAGTATGCTGGCTTGATCGCGACGCTGTATATATATATATATGTATTTTTGCGCCTACAGCTTGCGGTTGTATGATAAAAATCCGTAAACATAAACGGGGTTTTGCGTCGTCAAAACAGGCATAATACTTACCATCTTGATGTCGCTAATAGTCGCAATGCTTCGCACAAACAGGTTAACCCGGACAACGGCCGGCCCATCTAAGGGCAAAAACAACACAACCCCTCTTTACTAACAGTCACCATTCCAATTCACGGTTCGTACGAATTTTAACAACAATTTCGTCAAATGGTTTGCAGAATAATTACTTATTATATAGTATGTTATCGTGCATCAAAGGACTGTCGTTTTGAAACAGGAACAAAAAGGACAGACGTAATGTAAACATAGAAAATAAACAAGTGAAGAGGAGGTCACTTTTCTCACCTTGTTTACTTTGCGTCTTTATATGTTCGGTGTCCTGATTTACTGTTTACAAAAACGGACATCCTTTTCAACCAAAACATTTCTTTTTTTTTTTAGTAAACAATTGCTTTGTCAACATTTATTAGTAAACAAAAATTAACTCTAAATAGATTTTTTTTGATATACGTTAAGTTTTGTATGTAATAGAGAATTATTTTTTATACGTATATGTTTATAAAATGCAACGCGAGCTTAGAGATTCACCGAAGCAAATACTTTTGGTAGCGTACAAAAAGCAAACGGGCATTTGGACAGTCATAATGCGAAAGCAGTTGTGAGTTTTCATTGAAAAAATTAAACTGACTTTTATTTCGATACGTGTGCAAGCTGTGTAAATTTAACGTCGTTTTTATAAGTTTCTATTTAGCGCGCGGGCAAGCACTGCCCTATCAAGTAATTAATTATTTCGAGCGTGTTTTTGCGCACCGTGATTCCGCTAACGTACTTGTGCTATTCATTACCCGAGAGAAATTTTGCAAAAATATAATAGCACCAGCTTGTTTGTATTACTACTTTATGAATTGTGCTTGGTTTTCGAAAAAAAAATATCGCGAATGCAAAGATATTTGAAAGTTGAACGTCGAAAATTGATTCTTTTTTTTTTCTTTTTCGCTTAGGTTAAAAAAAAAGGCTATCTTTATTGTATCCGATTTTCGAAAACCTCAGAAGTTCATTATTAATGGTCATCATTGTTAATGATAATCTGATCTGAGCATTTTATTCTGTACTATAAGAACCATTCAACCAATTAATTTTTAACCATTTATTATTAGCGAAAACAAAATATTTTAAGACACTAACAGTTTATCAATTTAAAACACTTCTGGTGAACACTACAAGTGTCTAAAAACAGGTGCTTTCGACTTTTATCCTGCACCGATAAAACTCGAAAACAACGACTCAATGGTGTTTAAGATTTTCCGTGAGTACAATGTAAAAAAGGAATGTAAAATTACACTAAATATCATGTAAAATTACAGTAAAAGTGTAAAAGATAACGAATGAAATTGCTTCCTTTTGAAAAGCAGCGATTTCATTGGTTGGCTTTTACACTATTACTGTAATTTTGCATGATATCTAATGTAATTTTACGTTCCTTTTTTACAGTGTACTGGACGCTATTGGTGTTGAAACTGAGTGGGACATTGTTTCATTTCGACGTTGAACCAACGTTGGCTCAACGTCGTCATGGATTGCTGCAACTTTAAAAAAAAAAATAAAATAACAGCGATACCAAACGTTAAATATATCATTTTTGTCTGCCGACCGATGTTTCCGAATCCCCCCCTGAGCCGAGCCGTAAACTTTGCAATCGCTTGCAAATCGGTCTCCCTGGGGGAAAAAAGCTGTCGACGTACTGCGTTTAACTCGACGAAGATAGTCTAGATTTGCATGTGTACACACGCGCGACATCTTTTACACCGTTAACGTTTATAAAAAGTTGAGCAGCAAAAAGCAAGCTCGACGGGATCGAACGAAATACATTAACCAGACGTCGGCGAAAACCAAACGGCGGTTTATTTTATTCTCGCCCGCGCATATTCGTGCATTTTCACGGAACGTTATTCCAAAGACGGCGCATTAGCATTATTTCTTACCATAAAAGTACTCGAAAGAATATACATTATTAATAAATGTGTTTCCCTGCCGTGAAACATTTCTTCAAAAGAAATGTTCCGCCGGCGAGTGAAAATGCATCAAACTGACGGTACAAAGGAAAAAGCGTGTACAAACATGGCGAGCGAAATTGCGCGATATTTTAAAGACAATCACCGAACGTCCGTCGCGATTTTGCATCGATGTCGATAATTTCATTATTCGTCCCGGTAATTCGCGATCGGAAAGAAACGCACGCGCTGATGGCAAAAGCGAACAAAGGACATGGGAAAAAATGCAATACGCGCGGCATTTCTTAACCGCGAAATTCACCTCAATATTCGAGGCGGGGTCTCTTTGCCGAAACACAAAAGGCAGTTGAGCTAGACGTTAGAACTTCTGATTTCAATCTTATCGAGTTTTTCGCCCGCTTGAATATTTCGGAGGCGAGGAGGAATAAAAATGAAAGCGACTAATTGTTCATGGGAAAAATGACGATTTACGCAATCGACATACTTATGGTAAACAAGAATTACAGTTTTCAATCATTTAAGATTCCATTTTACAAAATAAAGTTTAATAACGTCCCACAATTTTATCCAATAAATGACGGCACAAAAAAGAAGAAAAATTGATATAAAGGCTGTTAAAGGCTGGGTCTCGTAGTTTTTGTAAACTTCGTCTCGCAGCATATAAATCGTTGACAACGTTCAACGTTGCGAGAATGTATTCGTTTCGACTTTACGAGAAATGGAACGCGAGAAACTGTAAAGAGAATTCGAACGGAGAGTTGGCGAGATAAAGTTTGGGAAAGGCAAATAAAGAGACACGGCGGGCCAAGAGGGGGACTAATATTCCGAAGACAAGGGCCAGTGGGGTTTGATAAAAAGACGGGCGGCATCTGGAAGGTCGAAGTTGGAGTACATTTCTTATATAATATTCGTTGGTAATAATCGTTGCATGTTCAGCGTATTCCAACGCAACATTAGCATAATTCTTGATGTCAGTTTGCCGACTGCGAGCCTTGCATGCTCAGCATATCCCGTGGTCTAACGCAGTTGCACAGCCTGGATGCTCTTAAATCAGCATTCCGAGTACACGCTGCCTTGACCCGGCCAACCGGACATAACGTGATTCGGCTATGCGCGCCTACAATTACCGCCGACACCCACGCAACCGATCGCTGAGAAAAACGATTGTCAACGCGAAAACACCCAACTGCCGATGTCACGTTGTTTATCGATTTCAAAGTTAAAACAATCTTGAAAACGTCCTTTTAATAAAAAATTGTGTGTTTTAATGTTTTTCCGGAAGGAATGTTTTTCTTTCAAAAGGATCCTTTTCTTGCAAAAAGTGTTGTATGTTCAATGAAAATATTACCGGTTTAAAAAAAAAATTTCTTCCTCTATTTTTCTTTTAAATTAAAACAATTGTTTTTAAAAGTACACAATTTCAAGTTAATTCGTTTTTTCTTAATTTTCATAATATATTGAATTTAATATACAACGAAAAAAAAAAAAATAATAACTATTAATATTTATCTTAATATGAACAACATTACTATTGCTTCTTATGCACATATAAAATCATATTTATGTAGCGACGAGAACTGTTGAGAAATATTTGTCACTTCTCAATTTTATAGCGCTACGCTGCTACTCTTCCGATCGCCCGATTTAACTTTGAATGACTTTAACGGCAAAAAGTTTTGGTACGAGAAAAAAATGTGAGATTCAAAAAGAAAAGGCTAGAATCGACAAAGTGAAGACTTGAAAGAGATATAAAAATCACCGAATATTAGACAGTCGGGATGAAAAGAGAAAACAACACTGCGACGCATACCGAGTTTTTCATTCTAATTCATAATATTGTATCTCGTCGTTATTGTACCTTTGAAAGCAGTTTTATTGAATTTGCTTATCTTTGCGATATTTACACACAAATATTGCAAGCTTTCAAGAAACTGAACTATATTCGAATGATAGCAAACGAAGTCAGCGAGAATATATTTATAAATAATGCAATAAATTCAAACTTGGTATGATTTTACTGACATTAAACGCACTTCGAAATCACAATAATAAATCGACACGCACATGATAATTATTTCAATTTCTTGTTCATTAGAAATTGATGTACAGGAAATTTGCAACGTTTATTTGCAACGAAATCCAAATTCCAGAAACGTTCAATCAAAAAAGAGATAATTTCAACGAAGAAAGTGAACGAAAAAATTAATTGCTTCATTTTATATCGCGCTGATGTAAATTTAAGTTCCAATTTTGTTTGTCGATAGACGAAATGATATTTCATTAAAATTCGTTGCAAATAAACGTTGCGAACTTCTTGCACATAGAAATTGAACGTTCAATAAATAACGTCGCGAACTTCCGGCGCACGATTGCTCCTCGACTGTCGATTCCCACAAAACATAATCTCCCCTGTCAACAAATCGCCTCCGCGCCTTTTCTTTCCGATCATCCTTCACCGCCACTTTCATCGCATTGCGCCAATCTCGATGATAAAAAATGTAGGAGCCGAAAGAGAAAAAAAACAATATCCATCCCTTCTGCAACCAATTTCTTCAAATCACCTTTAAATAGCATCTTCGATAACCTTCGTTGCCGGCGAGGCGAGAGGTCGCCGGCGGCTTTTTATTCGCAGTCACTCGAGGGACGCGACGTGAATGCACGGGCCAATTCCGCGGCGTTCTTTTGATTTTGATTTTCCGCCGGACCGTGCGATTTGCAGCCGGAACACGCTGCCGCCGCCGGCGGCGCTAATCCGTAATCTCGATTGGATGGCGAAACGACTGTATCGCGCCGATGTCGGCGCGTGATTGAGTAATCACGGCGCCGACGGCCGGGTCGGGGGGCCGAAAGCGTCGCTGCGATAATGCCGACTTAAAGATGTAATCGCCGCGAGAAAAGGTCTCTGGCGGCCGGTGCTTCCGTGATTACATCGATACAAGGATCAGCCAAGTTGCTCTCTTCCCCCGAACTTTGACCGTGCATTTTTCTATAAGCCCGTTTGACGTCTCATTCGCCTAAGCCCTTATCTCGCCTGCTCCGATCGCCTCCCCGAAACTGCATTGTCCTTTATAACATAAAAGAAAGAACAAAAATGGTACGCCGAGAAAAAAAAAACAACCCAACTAATTGTTCGGTTCGGAGGAAAAGAAAAAAAAATGTCCCCGATGAACCATCGCATTATCGCCGTTTTTACCAGCCAACTTCTTTGGCCTTAAATTTCGATTCGCGGTTGATTGTCGCGAGTCTCCGATCCGTGCAACGCGTTACATTATATACGCATAAATGCATACCTCCGACCCGAGAGTATCACCGGAATATACGGCGCCCGACCAAATCCCGATATTGTCGGATTCGCCGAAGAGCCTTGTTTTCGCGCGGGATTTGCCCGTTGATTGTCAAAACAAAATCCGCCGTCAATACGTTTTCATAAGACTTTGGAGATACGGCGCGGCGAGATTGCGCCGCGTCGGGGATCGATTTCGTCCATTGGGAAATCAGATCGAGATCTTTTGGATTGCGTGGCGGGCGCGTGCGCGCGCCAACCGGGGCATCCGCCCTTAAATCAGACGAAGGTGCCGTTCGGTTGTTTCGACGCGCCAGCCGATTATTTTTCCATTGATTTGCCGTCGATCGGCGGTCGTCATGAATTTCAAATTTCGAGGCTCAACGCCGACGGCGAATTCCGTTTGAATAAGCCGCTCGCTCGGAAATAAGTGAACGCTTCGTGGGCTAAATAAACAAGTGGTATTATCCGTCGCGGAAATTGTTGATGCTTTTATATTAGTCGTCAAAATTGGAAAGGCTGGATTTTTACGGCGCGCGAGGGAGAACATAAATATCGGGCTCACGAAGCTACGGGGGCGAGTTATTTTCAATTTGCCGCCGAGCGATAGGTAGTGTTTCGCGCGTTTCGTGCGAGCGATATCAACGGACTGCACGCTGGTGAAATTACAGCGAATCGATCTTAAAATACATACAACTGCGAATTGCTGGACGAGCATTGATTATCGGGATTTGACGTTGGGCGTACTCTCGGAGAAACGAATAAACTCTATTCGCGTGGCATTATTCTATATATATATATACGTAACAATATTATCAAAAAAGAATACTAGTCTAATATTAGAGAATTGAAGAATCACCTTAAAGCTACAAGCGTGTCGAAATATCCGCCAAAGCCGCTTAATACAGTTACCACTGGCGATTAATAAATGGCGATATTTAATAAAGCTGTTTAACACAGCGCCGCTCCGTGTGAATGTCAATCAGTTCCCTCTGCTGCTGACGTCTAACAATACTCGAATTGAATTCAACGATTGAATAAAACGATTAATGACAGTGACGTTGATTTCATTGATCGTGCTAAAATTGACGTAACGATGGGAAGACGAGGGAAAAAACGCTCGGGCCGAAAGAGCAATCTAAATGTATTTAATCAAAAAGGTGAAATGAGAAAGATCGGAGCCGCGTGTTCCCGGACGCTTGGTATCCTCGCGAATATTAACCTCATTAGTTTAATGCGTTTTAAAACAGCGCTGATTCGCCCGGTATAATTGGAGAAATGAAAATGAATTTCATTATCGGTATCAAAGGCGCGGCCGAAAAACGATCATCTTCGCTGTTTCCGTTTGTTTTCACGAGGCGACAAAATTAACTCGTTATTGCCGTTTCTTTTCAGTGGAAGGACAACCTTCTCCAATGGAATTAGTTGAGCATTTGGTTATCATTTATTTCTAATGCGTATGATATATATACGTACAAAATACGGCAATACAATTGATGCCTGAGTATTTTCTTTGATATTTTTTTAATCGGCATTCCATCGAATCTATTTCAATTCTAAAAATAACTCAAGAAAGAGGATTCCATTATTCGCGAAACGGTGCTTTCCATGCAAATCTGCTTCTATTATTTAAAAGAAGTACGCTGAGAACAGCGGTTGTAAATTATATAAAGGTAGCGTGAAGGAAAGAAAAAAGCAAAAAAAAAATAAAAGTAAATAAATAAAAATCATTAGCCAAACATAACACAATTTTGTTGAAATGTGTTAATTTGAGAATAACAGTTTGCTAGGGCCAATACGTTTGATATTGGAATTTAGAAAAGAAAACGTTTAAAAGTGAAATATCATTCGCTTTCGGCGGGATCAAGTTTAATTAATTAAACGGATTCGCCGACGAATATTAAGAAAAAAATTCAGCGCTACACCACTAGATCCGATAGAGTATAATATTTCTCTGTAAATCTGCATCTCGCTCGTGACGTGGACAAAGCGAATTTGATCAAGTCTTTGTCTACGTAAACCAGTGGTGTGTACGTACTTGTATATATATATTCTAAAGTCTGTATAGACGTATACGTATGTGCACATACACACACGTGGACGCCTTCCCAATATATCAAATAACATTGTGGTATGACTGCACGAGTATGCTATCATAGATTATTTCCTGCCGGGCAGCGGATAGAGGAAATAAAAAAAAAAGAGAAGAAAACAAGGACAAAATTACGGAAAAGGAAAAAATAGACGGCCCAAGTACGTTGCGGATGTTTTAATATTTGATCGCCGTGTCGCCTTGAGTTTTATCGGTCAAACATGACCCTACCTATTGGCTCATTTTTTTCGAACGTTTAAATAATAACTAAGCCCGAAAGTGTTGCGCGAAGAAATTTGAATTCAACTTCGGGTTACTGGTCGCGATTCCTGATTAACTTAGCACGAACGAAAAAGGTTTCAATATATTTTACTGAAATTTTCAAGACTCGAAACAAATAAACTAGAAATTGCTTGAATTCTATTTTAATTACTTATTATGATCAGATGAAAAATGTCCATTTTTTTTTGTTATAAATTACAAAATTGTTGGTTTTTAAATATTAGTTTTTTGCAAATGCAACGAATGCTAAAAAATTAAAACAATTTACTAAGCAAATTATGGTCCTAAGCAACTATGGTCCGATAGCGATGACATTTTTTTGCCCAGAAATAAAATGAAAATTGCGATTAGCTACGCAAACTGAAAAATGTTGTCTTAGTACTTTCTGGGGCTTACGCACGTACGTAACTTGTTGCGCATTATGTCCATTTTCAAGAATTACGCGATCGATGGTGTTTATATTTGAAGAATATGTGTTACATTTTATAACACATGATTGCGTTTACAACTTGGTGTTGTGTCTTCGCGAGAATTACACGATCAATATTATTTGCACAAATCTTGTTTGCACGACCAATATTTGATCGCGTTTTTAACAAAGTTCATTATTAAAGTTGTTGAAAGAAGAAAACTAAACGTTTTATACCTTTTGACATTTGAAAAAAAAAAACTCTCAGAAAATCGCAAGTGGGGTAAGATCGAGGGTAAAAGAGAAAGGCCAAGCAAGTTTATAATTTTGACTCGCAAAACTTGTTTGCGTCACTGGAAGTCAACGGCTGAAAAATGTAAGTGCAATTTAGCGCGACGTTAAACCGACGCAACCTGATTTCTTTGCTCTATCAGCCAACAATTAGACCAAGCCTTATTCTGGGGACATGCTAACTTGCACTTAATTGTCAATCAGAATTCTAATCATCATGTCTACCTTGTCAGATCAATCCATTAACGGAACTTACTCACCCTTCCTCCCGCACCGTCACCCCTCCCCTCCCCACATCCTTTCCCGCGTCTCTCTTTACATAACTAAGAGCGTACGCATTTCATTTCTCATGTGTCATGATCGCTCTTGTGCTCGAGCGGTGGCGCTCGATAAGTTAAAATATTTTGACGAAGGAAAGTGCGCAGCAAATAGGCGTAAACGCACATTTTCTTTTCACTCAATTGCAACTTTTTCTCAGTTATTGGAAATAGGCAAACACAGTCGGAAAAATATTTATGCCGCCCAATAGGTTGAAATATTTTGAGAAAAGAAAAATGCGCGGCAATGAGGTATAAACACACATTTTCTTCTCGCTGTTTTGCAAGTACTTCTCGGTTTCTGAAAAACGAGCAAATACTGTCGGAGAAATATTCGGGTGGTGACAATTAAAACTTCGAAGAGGCGTTTTTCTTCAGACGAAAAAGAAAACTGATATTGATTTTACAAAGCGAGGACGAGGACATGCAAATTCTTACTTCGGACATGCAAAACGATTTCACTTGCTGAGCGATTATTTCTTATACATTTGCTATTCTGAAAATGGATCATGTAAATAATCGCTCAGTAACCGAAATTGTATACACAATTTTTTGCATATAAAAGGATTTGAACAATCACCTTAAAAATAAATAAACATCGAATAAGATTGCTTGATTCAAGAACGTATGTTCGATAATGAACATTTGATAAACATTTGAACGCTAAATACCAAAAAAAAAAAAAAAAACTACTTAAAACAAGTTTCGAAAAGACAATTACTTTAAAATGACTGAACTTCTTCATTTAAATAATACGTAAAACACTATTTTTTAGTGTTAAAATTACGATGATTTTACCATTTACTGATTCACCTTTATCGTTTTTGAAATAAAATCTTGCGAAATTACGTCAACTATATAACAATGTAATTTGAGTTCGTAATAAGCTATCGCATAAAACGTAAAGTTACGTTTCTAAAGCAGTTGTCCATAAGGCAAAAAGGGGATGAAATTATGCATTCTTGTTTTATAGTGCATTAAACTTCCCATGCGTGGTATGCGTACAAATAAATGCTGAACATTTTGAGACAGCGATTCAACCTAGAAATGATTTTCGTTGATATAAAATCAATAGCGATGGCATAATACCGGATGGTCGGTGTTGATTAAAGCTCGGGTAAACGTCGATTCGATATTGTTAATTCAACGTTTCACCATCGTTATTGTTTGACATTAGTGAAATGAACATTCACAGATCGCGCATGTCGAAACAATGCTCGATTCGCTTTGTCGTTTCTTCGACAAGATACATATTTATACACAAATTTTGATATCAAAAAATAAAAATATGAAAATTAAAGTAACATGTTACATTCACAGTTTTTAATTGATTTTTTTTCATTCTTTCTGCAAATTCACAAATATTCACAATACAAGTAATCGGTGCATTTCGTGGAATCCACTCGTGAGTATTTCCGTCAAACGAATTTTACGTTCAAATTTCACGTTCTGAAAAATAAAGATTAAAAAAAATCTAGCCATTGTAGTGGAACAAAAATAGTCGACAAGTTAAGCTATTTTCATTACACATTTTTATCAACGTTCAACGTTCCCTTTGTTAAATTCCACGGATCCATCGGTGAAGATTTTTTTGCGAAATATCGCACCGTTTGTAAAATTATTGACGGCCAACCTAAACCGCTTGCAAACTACGACCGTGCAATCCGACAAATTATTTCGCTTCAAATTAACGATCCCGCGTCCGAACGACCCCTTTGAATAAAAGTTGGCAATTTAATTAAGTATGCAATTAATTACAAATCAATTGGCGTCCGCATGTTTGTAATGCCCATCAAACGTCGAGCGTTCAAAGTTCGGCTGGGAGGAGGAGGAGGAGGGGGGGGGGGGGGGGAAGAAAAAAACAATGAGATACAAACAAATCGCGGCGGCGAATTAGTAACGCGTTTTTTACAAATAAAATATTTGGCTTTG